>PVKE010043092.1:0-13495 GCA_004027555.1 Craseonycteris thonglongyai | reverse complement strand
GCAATCAGGGGACATGGCTGCCCACCCGTGGCAGCTGGGGGTCGGGGGTCAGGCCCTGCCCTGGGGAGGCAGGCCTCTCTACTCAGGGAGTCTGTGTCTGAGGTTAGTGACAGCTGTTTGTACCTCAGGAGAAACTGAAGCCTGAGTACTTGAAGGCGCTTCCTGAAAAGATGAAGCTCTTCTCACAGTTTCTGGGGAAGAGGTCTTGGTTTGTGGGCGACAAGGTAAGAGGAAGGCTTTGGGGTGGGGTGCTGATGTTTTCGAAGGTTCAGCGTGTGGCACGCACCCACTCTTGCCTCTCTGCAGCTCACCTATGTGGACTTCCTGGCTTATGACTTGCTAGATGTTCAGCGTATGTTCGAGCCCAGATGCCTGGATGCATTCCCGAACCTGAAAGACTTTGTGGCCCGCTTTGAGGTGATGCCCGGAGCACTGTTTCGGTCTCCTTGCCTTCCCTCATCTCCCTGATACTTTCCTGGGATTGGAGCTAAAATGAAGAGTAACTAGCATTCATTGCAACTTGCTGTATTAGGGTGTTGCTCAGCAACTTGCATATATGAGGCTGCCCAGAAAAATATCCAGCTATTATCAATATAATGAAAACAGTTACATAGCTGGATACGTTCTGGAGAGCCCTTATATTGTGTTAAATTTAATCTTTACAACATTCCTGCATGGTCGACGATCAGTCACCTTCATTTTACAGGTAAGGAAGTGAGGCTGAAAAGGTAAGTCATTTGTTCAGGTCACAGAGCGGGTCCAGGCTGTGCTGGGCAGATAGCACTGGACTCTGTGGGCAGCACACAGTGCCCGCATGCCTCCACCTCTTTTCCTGCAATGGAAGGGAAGGCTTAGGTTCTTCTCCAGCCTGGGTTTCATAGTTCAGGACAGTGTGGAGGAAGCAGAAGGATCAGGAATTTGTATGTGGCGGAAATGGCGGTAGATGTGGGACTCGGTAGGATGATACTAAGTACCAAAGACAGAGTACAAACTCCTAATCTCCAGATAGCTTTGCAGAATGAGATGCCCTACTGGGGCCGTCGGCACTGTCGTTTCTGGGGTGTTGGTGCTGGGATGGAAGTACCTATGTGGGTTGTTCAGGGAAGGATTTTATCTTGGTGCCTCTGTGAAGGGCATTTTCCATCTCTGCCTCTTTCCCTCTCCTTCCCTCCAGTCACTGAAGATATTGTCTCTGAGATGAGATGGGGTAGTCATTTCTTTTGTCATGTTCCCTGATATCCATTCTGCTCTGTACGAGACGGTGTGTCAGGCAGAGAGGTGATCCACGATGCCCCCGCCGTGGAGCCCACCTTCCTGGGGCTCAGTGCAGTTGAGAAGTTCAGGAATACCATGCCGTGTGGTGGTGTCGTACCACCTGTGTGCTGGGGGAGCGGATCATGGGCCTCACGTCACAGCTCATCATTGTCACCTGTGGTCAGCTCAGTCTGCTTAGTGGCAGATTTGGGAATTTGAGACATGAGCCCAGCAGGTTTCCCTTCCCCACACCCATCCAGAGATCTGCTGTGACAGCTAGTTGTCCTCAGCTCTGGGTCTGGTCCCAACTGATCAGCTTGAGTGATTAGGCAAGAGCTTGGATGACCTACCGCCTGGCAGGGAGGGATGGGGATAGCTGTTGGCTACAGTCTCTGGCCTGTGGTGGCCTGGCCTATTGGGGACAGGCAGTTTGAGGATCTTTGACTGCTGTGGAACTCACTGGGCATTCTCCGTCTTGGGAAGATGGTGCTCACACATACTTGTATCAAAGGCCTTGTTGGCTGCGGCAGGACCGGGGATGAGGCCGGCTGGGGCCCTGTGAGACTGGGCTGAGGTTCCAGGCCCAGCAGTTGGACTTTCCCCTTTCAGTGGAGTAATCAGAGTCTGGCCTGGCCTGGCTCTCCTGCTCCACATCCTCCTATCAGCTTTCATCCTGCTTTTGCTGAGTCACTGGTTGAGATCTGGCCTGTTGCTCAAGCTTTGGAGGCCCATTCTGAGCCCTTTGTTCTGCTTGGGGTCCCTGTGTGGGCAACCCTGGGAGCCAGGATCCTCCCTCTGCAGAAGTAGACTGTGTGTGCAGACTTGGAAAGTCAAATGTGGGAAGGGAGGAGGGGAGTGCAGCAGAAGGAACACAGAACTGGAGAAGGCCAGCGGGCTGCCTTCCAGCCCTTCCCCCCTAGTGGTTCTTTGTGCATGTGAAGGTGCTTTATCTCTGTGGGCCTTGGTGTCCCTTCTGATAAATGGGATTGTAGGACCTATGTATAGGGAGTTGCATAGAGGTTCTAAAGCTGTGCCGTAATCCCTGTGGATGGATATAAAGCACCTAGCACAGTGTAGTCTCATATGTGGTAACTCTCACTGAGATATCACATCAGTTACAGGAAGTTGGAATCATTTATTTACCAGATCTGGGACCCCACATAGACTGTCTTATGTGCCAACACTTGGCCGCACAAGGAAGGCTTTCCAGGATGCTGGACGCGGTGTGCATGGAGTGGGGCTGCTTGATCCCCAGTGGGGCCGCAGACTGAAGGCTGGCCTTCTTTTTCTACCCACAGGGCCTGAAGAAGATTTCTGCCTACATGAAGTCCAGTCGCTTCCTCCCAACCCCTGTGTTTTCAAAGGCAGCCGTGTGGGGCAATAAGTAGGGCCTGTTCATCCCAGAGCTGGGCGTGAGAAGCCAGTGCTGTGCCTGCTATGCCCGGACCCTGGAGATTCGCTGGCCATCCCTGACCGCCAGTAGCAGCAGTCTTGTCCATTTGTCCTTTTCTTTCCTTCTCAGGTCCTATCTGGGTCCTTTCCCTCCCCCAATCCCAAGTCCCACTGGTTCTGAAAGTTTTACAGCACCCCAGTCATCTCAGTAATGCCTCCTCCCTGACATTGTTCTTGCACTAAAGTCAATCGGACTGACCTTGTTGTCGGTGCTTTCAGTCGGAGGAGCCAGACCAGCCCCTGGCTTGTGGATCTCAGCCCTGGTCTTCCAGCACTGCCTGGAGACCAGTGTTGGCCTGTTTGTGCTCATGAGTGTGGTATCTGCCCAGCCCTCCCTGCTTCCTAGTAAAGCCTCCATCACACCTGCTTGCCTCGTCATTTTTATGGTGACCACTGGACATCTGTGTGGTTGGGAGCTGGTGGGGCATTTTATGTTAGGACAACTGAAAAGTTGTAGGATTCATCAGCTAACCATCTGATGAACAGGTTCCTCAAACAGTGGCTGGATACTGGAATTCGGCCTTATCCAACAGCCTTGAGACTTAGCTCATAACTAGAGAAAATTTGAAGGAGAGTCTGGTTGAGCATTTGTCCAGATCCTCACTGCCTGCAAATGCACTTCTTACAGTTATGAAATAAAAAGGGAGCAATACGAGTAATGTTAAAGATTAATAAAAAGTCAATGATTAATTAAAAAGAAAACTGGTAAAAGTTCAGCAATGCTAATAAAAGTTTATGAAATTGCTAAAATAAAAGCTAAGCCAAAATTGTATTAAACTTTAACTTAGTGACGGGAGGGATAAGAATAAAAAAGAATAGAAATTAGGAGTGACATTATGATAAAACATAAGCAGAGAGAATAAAAACGTTAGATCAGAGTAAAATATAGATCAGGTGTTTCCAAACGTTTTCTGTGGAGGGCTAGACAGGAAATATTTTTGGATTTGTGGGCCATGTGGTCTCTGTCACAATTACTCATACTGTAGTGTGAAAGTTGCGATAGGCAATACAGTAGACTCAGTTAACCAGCACCCATGGGATTGGTAGATGCTGGATAAATATAAGTAGACTCCATTAACCGGAACTCAAGCAAGCAGCACTCTCAAGCAACTGTCAGTTATTGGTTGCTTGAGTTCCAGTTGACAGTCTACTGTACATAAATATATGAATGGGTGAGACTGTATTCCAATAGAACTTCAGAAATAGATGGCTGCAGTGTCCTGACTCCTGATCTAGAAACTCAGATTAAAAGGGCTTAGCTATTGTAAAGCCTAAATATTAGATTGGAATGTAATAGGTGATTATTTAAAAAAATTAATAACTCAATCAAAAAGGAGGGAAGATGTGATAATGAAGACAGTTGCAAATGAAAACAATGTTTGTTTTTTCTAAACATGATGGTCAAAATTATAAGAGGTAAAAACAAATTTAAAGTCGGGTAGAAATAGTAGAATGTATGTGCTTCAAAGTGAGGCAAGCAAAAAGGATGATTTGCTTATGGCTGGATCTAGCAGAAGTCCCAAGACTTGGGGATTCTTTGGTGCCTCCTGACTGTGAGGCCACACCGTTTAGTGTGTATCTTCCCCTTCAAAAATGGTAACACAAGACATACTCCGAGAACGCGATTTCCTGCACTGGTGTCTCCTGTGTGGGTCTGTAGTCACCTGTTGTTAATTACAAGTTCCTCACCTACCATTCCTCCATTATCATTATATTAGCAGAACAAGGCAAAGCTGATAAAGAGAGACCCCAAGACAGCAACTTATAGGAAATAGAAGCTTATTCTTCCATGTTCCATGGGGAATAATAGTCCAGGCTGTCGGGGCAGCCCTGGTCCATGAAGTTATTTAGGGACTCAGGCTCCTGACATCTGTGGCTCTGTCATTCCCCATTGACACTTCCTCATGTCCTTGGTTGGCACTATATCATGACAGAGAAAACCCAAGGAAGCAACTTCTTATTGTGCAAGTAAGGCAGAAGTTGCATACGTCACAATCATTCACATTCTATTAGTGAGGTTCAGTTATGTGGCTATACGTAGTCACAAGGGGATGCATATATTTCAAAAGAAAAATGGATTTTGGTGGCCAGCTGCAGTTACTTTCACACCCAGAAAAGTGGGGATAAAGGTTAAACCCCAGCAGAGAAGAAATTTTGGGGTTATCGCAGTGGTTTAAAGCAGGTAGGATAGCCTCTATCCTAAGGTCTTAATCTTAAGATCTTCATTTTAAGATAAACCTAAGGGGAGTGGCGTATTACCTATGGTTCCTTGTTGCTGAAACAGGAAAATACTTTGTCAGAGGTATCAGGTAGCACACAAAATCCCTGGGAGGGCCAGGGAGTTGGCCTCAGAGACTGGGTAACCAGGAAGTAGCCCTAACTATATGTGGAATTGTTCTAGAGAAACCCCCACAGCCATTGCTGGGCACAGACACCGGAGTTCCCACCCCTGACATCTGGCATTGGATGCAAGTGTCTCACCACTGTGATCTCCAAAATCCTGATACCTCCACCACTATCCTTGCCAGAAAACAAATTCTCAGTGTCTGCTTGTTTAGGACTGAGTCCTGCACTACTGTGTGCAATTAATTCAGAGCCTGGGTTCCAAGTGAATTAGTTAGGATTAAGTTCTGCTGTATGGGACTAAATATTAACAGTGGCTTAAGTAGGACAGAAGCTTATTTAAGGAAAGATCTAACATTAGACAGTTAAGCATCAGTAATGTTGGCTTAATAAGAATGAGGCCAGGATAAATTTTGCCTCCACTGTAACATTTTGTGTTACATTAGATCTATCTGGATATAACTGGTTCTGTATAGTCACCTGGTATCTCCCCTCCATCATTCTTGACGTTGCACACACAGATGCTTACAGTTTTCACCCAGTGCACATCGAAATGGAAGCATGTTCATACCAAAAGTTTTGAAAATTTTTAGCTGAGCTGATCTCTTATGGCAGTACTTCATGGAATGCCTTTTGTCCTCAGGGTCATAATGATGGACCCAAGTCTCATCTTCTTTAAGAAGTCCTCACCTTCTTTTTCCAAATGTTCTAGGAGTTCCTGAAAAATGTAAACTCTTTCAGCTTTCATTTCATCAGACAGCACGTGTGGTACCCACCTGGCACAAACTTTGCGGAATCCAAGAACACTTAATAATGTATCCCACTCTTTCCTTAGATATTACTAATTTACCAGCAATTTCTTTTTGTTTGATGCGATGATTGCCATGAATTAGTTCTTCAACGCGATCTTGCTGAAGCTGATCACTTGTAGTCATAGGCCTTCCACTTCACAGTTTGCCACTCAAACCTGCTTGTCCCACTTCTCCATCTTTGAATTGCCCTACTCAGCATCTTAGTGTCCTCGCATCAACATACTGATCACCATAAATTGCTTGCATTCATCCGTGAATTTCAATTAGAGGAATTTTTTCCACTGTTAAGAATTCAGGGGAAGCCGGGGTGGCTCAGTGGGTTAAGCACTCACTTTGCAGCCCCAGGACCGAGGATCAAATCCTGGCCCCTGCCCATGTGGACCCATATGCTGAACTGGGGAGTGCCCCAGTTTGGTTCTCACCGGGGTGAGACCCCAGCCCAGTTTCTGCCCTGTGCAGCCCCGCGCCCACCTGTGGAATGAAACTATGTGGAAAAACCAATGACGTGCAACTATGGAGACTGTTCTGGACTCTCCCCATTCTCTCTGTATCTCTATCTGTCTCTCTTTCTCTGTCAAAAACAATAAAAATGTTAAAAAAAAGAATTCAGTAACAGCATATTTGAATAGTGCCTGAACACTTCCATTTGGAAATGCACTGAGTGCAAAATGTAAGCACCTGTGTGTGCAAAGTCAAGAATGATGGAGGGGGGAAGTCTGGATGGCTCAGCAGGTTAAGCACTCACTTTGCAGCCCTGGGGACTGAAGATCAAATCCAGGCCTCAGCCCATGCAGACCCACATGCTGAACTGTGCTTCCCATGTGGGAGGCTCCCCAGTTCACTCCCGGATCCTGCCCTGAGCAGCCCCCGCCCACCTGTGTGGAAAAAACCATGTCGAAAACTGATGACGTATAACTGGAGATTGCTCTGAGCCCTCCCCCTTCTTTCTCTCTGTCTCTGTCAAAAACAATAAAATAAATCTTTAAAAATATTTGCATTTAAAGAACGATGGAGGGGACATACCATGTGACTACATAGAACCAGTTATATCCATATAATTCTAATGTAACAAAAAAATATTACAGTGGAGGCAAAATCTATCAGCCTACCCTCGTAACCTTAAAGACTCAGCTTAACTTTATGCTCTGTCACCATTAGCATGTGGCCTCCATTCTCCTTGTCACCTCATAGTCTGAAATGGCTGCTAGAACTCTATCACATTAGGAGGCAGAAAGAGGAATAGGGGTTGTTCTTTCCTTCTTAAGGAAGCTTCCTGGAAGTAACATGACACTTCCACCTATATCTCATTGGCTAGAACTTAATCATATGGAAATGACATCTTTTGCCTGGGAAGTAATGTGCCCACCAGAAATGGAGATTCGATGACAGCAGAAGATGGGGAGGTGGATACCAGGAATCAGCTAGCAGTCTTCTACCTTGGGGAGGTGCGATTTAGGACATGAGAAATTACCCATTTATCAGAAGCATGTTTCAAAGATGAGAAGATACATGCCTATGAGACAAGATAAATTAGCAAGATTTAGGCAGTCAGGAAGGCCTGAGTAACCATGAAGCCCATAAAATGCAAACGTAACCCTAGGGCTTCTGACACCCATACCTAAGGAATGTAAATGTAATCTTGGGGATCTGGAAGAAGGCACCAGATGCTGGGAGGCTAGGATGGGGGACGCCAAGGCTAAGGCGCCTGGATCCTCCTTCCTTCAAGAAAGAACAATGACTTCTGGTTTATTTCAAAAATCCCTTAACCTCCATTATCCAGGCATGCCAACCCAAAGATAAGAACAAAAGCCTTTGATGCAATAAAAAGTATAAAGACAGTGACTTGTAGTCTTAACACAGCATTCCACTTTCGGGTGCCCTCTCTCGTTTCAAGAGCTTTCCTTTTTTCCCAATAAACTTCTGCCTAACCTTTCCTCTGGAGTCCACATCCTCATTCGAGTGCATGAGACGAAGAACCTCAGACAGCCTGGACACGCATCAATTTTCCTGTTTCACCTACCATAGACATATCCTTTCCACGTGTGCATTTCCAATCATTATGATAGGCACCACCGTAGAATGCTCCCACCTACCATAACGCAACCATCCCTGTACAAACAAAAATATGTCCACCCTCTTTTGCCCCAAACAGGTACAACCTAAAGTGTCATCAACTACTGTACCTGTAAGGTTCGCCGAAGAAGGACCATACTGAGTTCTGGTTTAGTGAGAGAGTTTATTAGAAACAGCCGAGAAATGGCCGGGCTGGCACAGAAAGAGGGAAAGATGGCATTGGCCCCTTCTGGGGGTTGAGAGAGCTTTCTATATGCAGGTATCAGAAGACCCAGAAAAGGGAGTGGAGGAGGGGTCTCAGAAAGTACTAGCATCTCGGTTGGGTGCGTTTAGTGGATAATCTGGTGCCAAATTCCCACCGCCTCTGGGTGGGGAAGAAAGTCCTTGCAGGCTCTTCTCTTCAGGGAGGCACCTGGGGCTGATGCTTTGTCCTGTTTTTTTCCTCCTCCCACCATCTCACCCTTCAGCCCTAACAGTACCCACTTTTAAGTTTGGGATCTCTGGGTAACATTCAGATCGATATTTTGTAAACAACAGACTAAAGCATAGTGTCAATGACCCCCAATTAACCCTAGTATATAAAACAGTAAGAGAGTGAGAGATGGAAAAAAGGGGAAATTAGGTGTTCTATGATATAACAGAAAACAGTCTACGCTCAGATTTGCAGAGAAACTATTCTGCATTTATTTACAATGCTTATAGGATGACCTTCTTTGGTGAGAGAATTCAGAAGACATATTGCACAAGGAGGCTTTGATCCGAAGAGATGTTGCAAACCAAGGTTTTTATTTTTGTTGATATCAGCAACCTAAAGGCACTCCCTGGATTGGCTCTTGTCTCCCTCTGGTGACTCCACTGTCAAGTTCATGGTCATCCCACTTTATTAGCCTACAGTTTTCTAACCCCTGTGGCACGAAGAGTGAAGCCTTTATTGATGTCACACACACAGAGACCTGCCTGCCACCACGTGGTGACTCAAGGCTTGGAAGCAGAGGATAGGAGGGGCCCATTCGGATGGATTCTGGAACAACTCTTCCTGTAAATGTGAGTTGTCATATTCTTACTTAATCATATCTTGCTTCTCCCAACCAATTTCATTTTGTGGGACAGTCCCCCAAATCCGCCAGTAAAGCGGTTCTGTTCAAAAGACCTAACTGCCATCCTGACTTTAGTTCTAGTTCTCATCCTATTTGAGACACAACTTTGGAAGGAAGCAGATAGAGTTTCAGTCATAGATCAAAAAAAAACAAAACAAAACAAAAAACAAACCTGTTGATACAACTGGAAACATTACACCATAGAAGATAGAATACAGACCATTCTAAGTTTCCTGACTTCTAACACAACATGAACATGATCCTGTTTATTCTATTTCCATTCCTCTGCACCACTGAAAACACTCCCTTCTAATAACCCCAGGTTGGCCTTCTGTCTCCATGTGGGGCCGCATAGCAGTCACTACTCTTTTGAAATTCAAATTCAAATACAAACACAGCCATTTTCATCTTTGCTTCTGGATTTAAATCTCACATGTGAGTCACCTGTAATTATTTCCACTGAAGGTCCCCAAAGAGTCAATCCCTGTTGGTTTTCAGAACTGTTTCATTTCAATGGGCCTAAACAAGGAGCAAGCCAGACCACGACATCATATAACTCAATCTCCAGTCTTAGAGTTCTTGCCTGGTCTGTGGGCCCTTCCTGAACCTGAACTTCTGTCCTGACTCCAAGCACTCCTACCGGAATGATTCCTACCTGTTTTAAGAACAGGGCATTCCATTTTTCTGTGTTCTGTCACCCAACAAGAACAGAGAAGAATTTTAAGAAGTTCCTTGAAAGCATTAGCACTATTTGAAGCAAATGTCTTTTTTCTTACAATTCTTATTAGAATGAAGGGAATCAACACCTTGTGTGAGCGCCTGCTTTCTGTTGGGCACTATACAATCACTACACACAAAAGATTGCTCTCAGACAACTTACAGTTTAGTGCTGGAGACAGACATTTAAACAAGCAATCAGAGTTCAGTTGGTAAGTACTGACTGAAAAAAAAGTCAAATCCTGGGGGGAACAGATTTAAAATATGTGCATTTAAATGAGCTTGAGGGGGAAGCCAGGATGGCTCAATTGGGTTAAGCGCTCACTTTGCAGCTCCGGGGACCAAGGATCGAATCCCGGCCCCGGCCCGTGCAGATCCATGTGCTGAACTGGTGAGTGCCCCCAGTTCGATTCTCACCGGGGTGAGACCCCGGCCCAGTTCCTGCCCTGTGCAGCCCCAGCCCACCTGTGGAATGAAACTATGTGGAGAAACCAATGATGTGCAACTATGGAGACTGTTCTGGGCCCTCCCCCTTCTCTCTGTCTCTGTATCTCTCTCTCTTTTTCTCTCTCCCTCTGTCAAAAACTAAAAATAAATCTTAAAAAAAAAAAAATTAGCCTGGGAAGGTGGAAGAATGTTTGTCAGGATAAACCAAAACCCAGTGGCTTAATACACATTTATTTCTAATTCAAACTTCATGTCCCATGTGGTCAACAGAGGCCAGCTTTCAGTAGGCTGTCAGAGAGACTGCTAGAGGCTTCAGCTGGGCGCCTGCTCTGAGTCCTCACAGCGTGGGAAGCTGATGTGGTGGCCACCCACGCACTGGCTCTTAAGGCTTCTGCCCGAAAAATGCGTGTGATTTCTACTCACATTTAATGGGCCAAAGCAAATCACAAGGATACATTTAAGTTCGAGAGTGCAGTGAGGCTTTCCCCCAAAGAAAGCCATCTGAAATCTTTGGTGACCATCGCTCATGATTTGTACAAGAGTGATCAGTTGTGACCTGTCAGAGGTAGTGACTTCTGAGCTTACCTTAGAAGATAACAGGCGTTAGGCAGACTAAGGGGGCCGGAGCAAAGCCTTCCAGACAGAGGGAACAGCAAGTATGCAAGCATGAAGATAAAACATGGTGCTTTTGGATATCTTATACATTTGTGAATATTGGCATGTTCTAGCTCGGTGCTCAAGAAGGAGTGGCTCACTTGTCATGGCAACGCAGTGAGGGAGGTTTGGTTCATTTATCTGAGAAGGCACACCGCACAGGAGACCAGTTTATTGTGGCAGAACCAGGACCCGAACCCAGGCAGCCTGATTCCAAGCTCTGAGAGGCTCCCTGGGGAATTCAGAAAGGCTGGGACCTCTAGGGCAGAGGGCAGGGCTGGCACCTGCCACAGATGGAGCTGAACAGGAAGCCGAGGTCAGATTATGAAGGATTTTATACACCCCATGGGATTGGCTTTCCCTTGAGGCCTAGGAAGCCACTAATTGTATTTAAGCAGAGGAGTGATATGAGCAAAATTGTCCATTAGAAAAGTCACTGGTTAAATGTCAGTTCCCTCCCTCTCTCTTCTACCATCCACCTGAAACCCCTAAATTAGGGTGACCAGACGTCCCGCTTTTGGCGGGACAGTCCTGATTTTTAACAATTTGTCCCGTGTCCCGCGGCATTTTTAAAAAGTCCCGATTTTTGGAAAGAATGCATGACAAGCTAGGGAACGGCGGGAGATAGACCAAATTTTTAATCAAGAACCCCCTCCCCCTGGTCAATGGTGTCCCGCTTTACCAATGTTAAAATCTGGTCACCTTAACCTAAATCCACCCCCCATCTCCCTTTTATCAGCGTGGCTCACTGCCTCACCTCATCCTGCCTCTGGAGGATAAGGGAGGTGCAATTTCGGTATGAGGTCCAGGCTCCGGGTGTTGTTCTAAGCCCTGAAGCTGGCTTTAAAGGCACAGCCATGTCCATTACACATCAGTGTCTCCCACTCCACCCTTCCCAACAGTGAAATAACTTCACAGCAAATGTTTCTTGACTCACAGAAGCTATTGTTTTCTGAAGTGGAAATGCCTTAATCCAGTTGCTTAACCTTCAACAACGAATACAAATGAGTTTCTCTAATACTTTTTGGTGATCAACTATCACAAGGTTTTTTTTGAAGCCCTTATTGGTGTTACTTGCACAAACCCATCACTAGTATACAAATTTCTCAACATTTGTGTGGCCTCTGTGCCTCTGAGGTGAAGGCAGCCAGTGTGACAGCATTTGTGTTAGAATTATTTAGGGGCAAAATGGGGTTTGGGGGAACCAGATCTGCGGAATGGATCTGTTCTCGGTGGTTGTCCCTCCTTTCTGGGCTGGTAAATTCATTGGTTTTGGAGAGCAGTTAAGTGTATTTTCGCTAACAAGTGTAATAACTAGAAAAGGCTGGAGCTCGTGATTTGTCTATTATCTGGAATGCATATGAAGTACATTTCACCTGTAGACCCATGCTTTTTAAACCTCTCCCTTCTACTTACCACATTGCTGTCTTCCATCATCTGTCTTTCCCAGGATTCTTTTCTCAGGGGGCTGCAGGGCCGATTTCCTGTTTCCTTGCCTTCTTCCCAGTCGTGAACAGAGTCTAAGACCCCTCCCCACACTATAATCCCACCGTCAGTATTCACACCCTTCTGAAGTCCTCTCTGTAGAGTGTGAGCAAGACCATGAGCTGCTTCTTCTTTTTTTTTTTTTTTTAAGATTTATTTTATTGTTTTGACAGAGAGAAGGGGAAGGGCCCAGAGCAGTCTCCATACTTGCATATCATTAGTATTTGACAGTTTTATTCCATGTATGTGGGTGCGGGGCTGCACAGGGTGGGAATCAGGCTGGGGCCTCCCACATGGGAAGCACACCCCACCCAATTCAGCATATGGGTCTGCACAGGCCAGGACCGGGACTCGATCCTCGCACCCTGGGCTGCAAAGCAAGCACCAACCTGCTGGGCCATCCCAGCATCCCTGTGATTTGCTTCTAATGGCATGCAGCAAGTGATGGGATGTCATCTCCATTACATTACATAGGATGTAGTGTCTCTCTTTCCAAGAGACTCTCCCCATTACTGGTTTTGATGAAGCAAGAGGCCCCCTTTGTAAGGAACGGAGAGTGGCCTCCAGCTGACAGCTAGCAAGAACCTGAAGCCCTCTGTCACCAGGTCATGATGAACTGAATTCTAGGAGCAATCATGTGAACTTGGAAGCAGATCCTTCTCCAAAGGCGCCTTGAGATGAGACTGCAGCCTGGGCTCATACACTGACCGCAGCTTTCAGATGAGACCCGGAAGCAGCGGACCATGTATAGTGTAGGACAGTAAGAAATTACTGAGGCCTTGATCAAAGCAGATGGGCCAGCCCACTGAAAGAATGTCTTATCAGGGATCAAAGCAAATGGGCCAGCCCACTGCAAGACTGTCTTATCAGGGAGTAATGAAATGTTCAAGGATGAAGGCTGTTGCTCTTAGCTAAGGTATGCAACTGTAAGGCTTAAACTCTGCATGACACCAATAGAATCATGCACTCGGCACCCCTCCCCTCTGTTTGAATTGTGAATAAAAGGAAAAACTTGGTGTAAGTCAGGGCTTGTTGCTCCTGGATGAAACCGGGGTGGCAGCCCAGATTCGAATCTGCTAATAAAATCTCCCTCACCAATTGGCAGAAGAGGGTCTGATTCCACCAAATTTTCTGTGTCGTGGCTGTCTGTCTCGCGGGTGA
>PVKE010043090.1:0-13496 GCA_004027555.1 Craseonycteris thonglongyai | reverse complement strand
TGTCGTTATGTGGAGGAAAAGTTTCCTAACCTCATCAGTGAGGGAGGCTACCCCTCCCTCACTGAAAACGAAGAGGAAGACGAAGAAGAAACTGAAAAGCGTGGCCTTACCCTGGAGAATCTGCAACAATTGTGCAACATGGCAAGAGCGATGCAACAATTTGCACAAGACATTGACGACAATATGGTTCGAGCTGTCGCGTTCAGCAATTGCGTTGACGGGGTTATGTCCTTGTACAGGGGAATTTTGAAGGAAAAGACAAAACAAAGACAACAACGACCCATCACCATGTTTCTCTCCAAGGTAAAGCCCCCGGCTCAACCGTCAGCGCTTCCAGCAGAAGAGTCTCCGAGTGAGCCTAAAGCTTCTACAGTCAAGTGAGAGCCTCTCCTCCGCCACCCACACAAGACTCTTCGCCTCTCTCAGAAAGCAATGTTGATTCATGTTTATGACTGTATAAGGTTTTGTCATTAACCTTATTAATTAGCACTGACACGTTTAAGTAAATACGTATACTGTTGTAATTTTTGTCTTAAATGAGTAAAGTATAAATACTGTTTACATATTTAAAACATTCTTGTACCCGCATACACAAAAATTCCTAGGGGCAAATCCTACTTCGCGGTTTTTCAGCTTTCGCGGAAGGTTCTGGTCCCCATTAACCACGAAAAACAAGGGATCACTGTAGTTTCAATGCACAATCATTTGAGTCCCAGGGTTCAGTATTCATTCCAAATGGATCTGCTGTGCCCAATTACCAATTCATATTGCAGATCCATTGCCTAGAAATGAATAGAATTAGAAGAGCTAGTCTTCTAATTAAATCATAGCAATACTGACTTTTCTATTGTTAATCATAATAACCCCACAGTAATTAGCTAAGGCTAAGAATAAAGAACTATTCATAAAATTGTTAAGACAGATTTAATTCTGTTTCTGATACTACTGCCTATTTGACCTTGGGGCAGTTTCTTAACCTCTCTAGGACTCACTTACCTTTTATATAACATGGGGATATTACTCAGCTCACAGGGTTGTTGTGAAGAACACGAGATGAGCGTGATGCCTGGGACATAGTCAATACTCAATAAATATGAAGTGCTATCATTATCATCATCATCATAATCACTACCCAAGTAGAGAAAAATCAAATCTAAATCTAATAATAAACAAAATCGAACTAGGTAAAAAATTGTTTTTTCTTCAAAATACTTTCAAGTATCCAGTAATTAATTCTATTATTTTCAGTTTACTGACAATGTATTTATAATAAAATACAAATCTAAATATTTTATTCATATACATGCCATATAAATATGTTAGAAATTTAGACAGAGTCTCATGAAAAGGAAACATTTTTGCATCATCATGATGATGGCAACTTAAGAAGAAATTCTTGGAATCTCTCCTGGAAAGCATAACAAATTAAACAACTAAAATGCAACAAGGGCATCCCTAAGCAACATACAGCCTCAGCTCAGAGACCCACACATCACAAGAAAACTTCGTCAGAGAAAGGGAGGCGAGTGGGAGCAAAGGGAAGGGGGCAGTACACAGATGGGGCTGAAGAATGCAACCCAGAACCTGACAGAAGAGAAAGCAAGTTGGGGGGATGGGAACACAAGCCAAAGTGCAGCACAACCCCAGGTTGGCTGGAGGCCGAGAACTGACAAGGGTGGAGGCGCAGGTGGCTGAAGCCTGGAGTGGCTATGGACAAGTTAAAGCCCAAGCTGAGGCATGCTACCCTTTCTGGGAGAGTTAGGGTCTCAGCCGGAGTGAAGACTGGCCTTGGATGAGCTCAGAGCCAAAAGTCGATGGGTACAAAAGCACTTACTTGACTACAATATAGCCCTGGGCAAGCAACAGCCTGAGGGGCGGAAGTCATGAAAAACCTGACTACAGCAAAACAAAATCCTGGGTGAAATATGGGTTCAGGAGAAAAGAGAAAGGGAGAGCCCATGGCATGTGCCTGCCCTGGCTCTGTGAACTTCTGATGAAAGGACCGGCTTGTGTTATGGCTTAGCCCAGCACCCAGGGCTGTGATCTCGGGACACACAGCAGTTGTGACCTGTACTGCCCTTATTGACAGGAAGGAATAACAGACACAAAGCCTGGATGCTTCCCCTTACTCTCTCCCCAAACTCATCCCCCCGGCCCCCCCCCAGAGCCCCCCCCCCAACTCCACCAGTTGCCTGCTTCCAGACAGCTGCAACTGGGAAATCACCATTACCTTGTGCCCTTACCAACAAACACTGCTCCCACCATTCCCACTGAAACCAGCAGAGGGGTTCAGGGAAACTACAAAACACTGGTTTGGCAGCTTCTGCCTGCACTGGGATTTTAGGAACATAGAATACCACCTCCCACAACATCCTCCCAAAGAGGAGGTACATGGAGATCAAGGCAACTGGATCAAAGAAGAGAATCCCATCTTTCAGAAAATTTCCCAGTGTGAGAAGACTGTATAACCAAGAAAAAATATTGTAAGACACTGTAGTAACACCAATTGGGAAGTAAATGAAAGACCTCTTCATATCTGGCAGGGGAAAAGTCCTTATGCTCAGGAAGAGAAACACTCCATCAATAACGAGTACCTTAGGGAACAAAGCTGCCCAGAAAGAAAATGAAAACTCTCCATAAAAGGAACTTATAGATTTGAAAATATATGATCCAAATGACACAGAATTCAAGACTGCAGTTCTAAAACACTCAGTGAGATCAAAGAAAATTGGCTGAGCACACAGAGAAATCTAAGTGATCTCAGAAAGGAAACCTGTGAACAAAAGGAGTACTATAACAAATGAAAACTATAAAAAAGAACCAAATAGAAATTCTGGAGATTAAACAACACAATAAAAGAGATGAAAAATGAAATAGCTAGCATAAGAAGCAGGATCGACCAGATGGAGGAAAGAATTAGTGATAAAAAAGATAGAAATATGGAAATGTCACAGAAGAAAGGAGACAGATATTTGAGAGTCAATAGAAATGAAAGACCTCCACAACTATCTGACTTCATAGAAAGAACAACATAAGAATAATGAGTATACCAAAAGGGCAGAGCAGAATTCTACAGAGAGCTTACTCAAACAAATAGTAGACAAGAACTTTCCAAACCTATGAAACAAATGGAACCCCAAATTCAAGAAGAAAACAAGACCCCTAACTACTTGAATTCTAGCAGACCTTCTTGAAGGCACGTTATACTGAAGATGTCAAAGACAAGGAAAGAATTCTCAAGGCAGCCAGAGAAAAGAAGACCACAACCTATAGAGGAAAGCCAATCAGGTTCTCATCAGACTTCTTAGCAGAAACTTTATAAGCCAGGAAGGAGTGGAATTAAGTATCCAAAATATTGAGGGAGACAGAAATTACCAGCCAAGAATAATTTATCCACTGAAGTTATCCTGAAGATATGAAGGAGAAATAAAGACCTTTCAGACATACAGAAGCTGAGGAAATTCTCCAGCACAAGGCTGGCATTTCAGGAAATACTGAAGGAGGCTATTTGACCTGAAACAAAAAGTCAAAATAAATAGAAAAAAGTTGGGACAGCAAAAACATAAAAGGGGATGAAGTAAAGGTTTAAACTTCCAAAGAGAATGGAGATAAGAAGCATGCTTAAGAAAAAGCCACTATATATATAGAACTTTTACATAAACTTCATGGTAACCACTCAAAAACAAAACAAAATAAAACAAAAGAAACAAACAGACAAACAAAAACACAAACAATAAAAATAAAACAAATAACTCAGAACTAAGACACAGAACCAAAAAAATAAATAAATAAAAAGAGGGAACAGAATAAAGGAAACAAGGAAAAATCACAGAACACAAACTAAAATACTGACCGTAAGAAAAAGAGAAAAGAAGAAATCAAGACACTGAGCTACCAGAAAAAAAAATAAAACAGCTACAGGAAATCCTCATATATCAATCATCACCCTAAATGTAACTTACCAATATAAAGACACAGAGTAGCAGATTGAATTAAAAAACAAAACTCAACCATGTGCTACCTCCAAGAGACATACCTCAGCCACAAAGACAAACACAGATTCAAAGTGAAAAGGTGGAAAACAATACTCTAAGCAAATGGCATACAGAGAAAGCACGTGTAGCCATACTTACATTTTATGAAACAGACAGACATCAGGATAAAAAACGTAATGAAACAAAGACGGATATTTCATAACGATAAAGGAGACAATATAACAAGACATGTCACGAATATATACGCCCTCAATCAAGAAGTACTAAAATTTACAAAGCAACTAGTAACAGATCTAATAAGAGAAACTGACAAAAACACAATTATAGGGGAAGCCGGGATGGCTCAGTGGGTTAAGCGCTCCCTCTGCAGCCCCGGGGACTAAGAATCGAATCCCGGCCCCAGCCCATGTGGACCCATATGCTGAACTGGGGAGTGCCCCCAGTTCAGTTCTTACTGGGGCAAGACCCTGGCCCAGATCCTGCCCTGTGCAGCCCTGAGCCCACCTGTGGAATGAAACTATGTGGAAAAACATGATGTACAACTATAGAGACTGTTCTGGGCCCTCCCCCTTCTCTCTATCTCTGTCTCTGTATCTCTCTCTCTCTCTCTCTCTCTCTCTCTCTCTCTCTCTCTCTGTCAAAAACAATAAAAATAAATCTTAAAACAACAACAAAAAAACCCCACAATTATAGTAGGAGACCGAAACATCTCCTTGACAGCCACGAACAGATCATCTAAACAGAAAATAAGGAAATAGCAGCTTTAAATGGTACATTACAGCAATCAGACATAACTGATATTTACAGAGCACTCCATCCTACAATATAAGACGATATATTCTTTCCTAGTGCACATGGAACATTATTAAGGATAGACCATGTGATGAGCCATAAAGCCAGCCTCAGGAAATTGAAGAAGATTGAAATCATACCAAGTACATTCTCTGACCACAAATCTTTAAAATTGGAGATCCACTGCAAAAAGGAAAGCAAAAAAACCCACATATAAGTGGGGATTAACCAACATGTTATTAAAAAATGACTGGATCAAAGAAAAAATTAAAGAAGAGATTAAAAAATACATAGAAACTAATGAAACTAATGAAAACACAATGTATCAAAATTGTTGGGATGCAGCAAAAGCATTAATAAGAGAAAAAATTCAAGTATTTTAGGCCTAACTCAAGAAACAAGAAAAAGCATAATAAATAACCTAACATCGCATCTTAAAGAACTAGAAAAAACAGGGGAAGCTGGGATGGCTCAGTGGGTTAAGCTCTCACTTTGCAGCCCCGGGGACCAAGGATCGAATCCCGGCCCCGGCCCGTGTGAACCCATATGCTGAACTGGGGAGTGCCCCCAGTTCAGTTCTCACAGACCCCGGGCCCAGTTCCTGCCCTATGCAGCCCCACTCCCACCTGTGGAATGAAACTATTTGGAAAAACCAATGATGTGCAACTATGGAGACTGTTCTGGGCCCTCCCCCTTCTCTCTGTCTCTTTCTCTGTAGCTCTCTCTCTCTCTGTCAAAAACAATTAAAAAAAAAATTAAAAGAAAAAGAACTAGAAAAAACAAAAAAGAACAGAAAAATACCAACATCAGCAGAAGGAAATAATAAAAATCAGAACACAACTAAATGCAATAGAGAACAGAAAAAGAAAAAAAAAGAAAGAAAAAATTAATGCGACAAAGAGCTGGTTCTTTGAAAAATCAATAAAGTTGCCAAACCCCTGGTTAGGGTCACCAAGGAAAAAGAGAAATGACACAAATAACCAAAATTAGAAATAAAAGGAGAGAAATTACAACTGATACCACAAAAATACAAAGGATCATACGAGAATACTATGAAGGACTATATGCCACCAAATTTAACCACCAACAAGAGATGAACAAATTTCTGGAAACAGCGTGCCTAGACTGACCAAGAAGAACTGAATAATATAGATCAAGGGTGTCCAATCTTTGGCTTCCCTGGGCTGCATTAGAAGAGAAAGGGTTGTCTTGAGCAACATGTGGCATGTACTGACACTGGCAATGGCTGATGAGTTAGGTAGGAGGATTGCAAAAAAATACCATGTTTTGGGAAAGTTTGCAAATTTGTATTGGGAAGCACTCAAGGTCTTCCTGGGCTGTGTTAGGGAAATTGAAACAATCATCCAAAACCTCCCCCAAAACCAAAAGCCTAGGGCCAGAGGGTCTCACTAACACATTTTACCAGGCATTCAAAAGGGAACACCTATCACCCTCAAACTCTTCCAAAAAAATGAAGAAGAGGCAATACTTCCCAAGTCATTCTACAAGGCCAATATTACCCTAATACCAAAGCCTGGTAAGGACAACACACAAAAAAGAAAACTATAGACTAATATCTCTGATGAACACTGTTGCAAAAATCCTTAACAAAATATTAACAAATAGAATACAACAATGCATTAAAAAGATTATATTAGGGGAAGCCAGGATGGCTCAATGGGTTAGGCGCTCACTTTGCAGCTCCGGGGACCGAGGATCGAATCCCGGCCCCGGCCCATGCGGACCCATATGCTGAACTGGGGAGTGCCCCCAGTTCAGTTCTCACCGGGGCGAGACCCCGGCCCAGTTCCTGCCCTGTGCAGCCCCGCTCCCACCTGTGGAATGAAACTATGTAGAAAAACCAATGATGTACAACTATGGAGACTTTTCTGGGCCCTCCCTTCTCTCTGTCTATGTCTGTCTGTCTGTCTGTCTGTCTGTCTGTCTC
This sequence comes from Craseonycteris thonglongyai, assembly GCA_004027555.1. Taxonomy (NCBI): domain Eukaryota; kingdom Metazoa; phylum Chordata; class Mammalia; order Chiroptera; family Craseonycteridae; genus Craseonycteris; species Craseonycteris thonglongyai. The sequence goes on along the minus strand of PVKE010043090.1, from coordinate 6,761 downwards.
TCTCTCTCTCTCTCTCTGTCGAAAACAATAAATAAATCTTTAAAAAAAAAAAAAAGATTTTATTATATTAAAGATCCCGATCAAGTGGGATTCATCCCAGGGGCATAAGGATGGTTCAACATATCCAAATCGATCAATGTGATATGCCACATAAACAAATTAAAAGATAAAAACCATATGATTATATCACTTGATGCAGGAAAACCATTTGACAAGATAAAATATTCCTTTATGATCAAAACACTTAATAAAATGGGTATAGAAGAAAAGTAACGCAACATAATAAAGGCCTTATATGACAAACCCTCAGCTAATATCACGCTGAATGAAGAAAAACTGAAGCCTATTCTTCCAAAATCAGAAACAAGACAGTGATGTCCCCTCTTATCACTGCTATTCAACACAGTACTAGAAGTTCTAGCCAGAGCAATCAAGCAAGAGAAAGAAAAGGCATCCAAATTGGGAAAGAAGTTAAACTCAATTTTTGCAGAAGACACAATCCTTTCTCTATATAGAAAATCCTAAAGACTCCACCAGAAAACTATTAGAAACAATAAATAAATACAGTAAATTACAGGATACAAAATTAACGTACAAAAATCAATTGCATTTTTATATACTATGAAACTTCAGAAAGAGAAATGAGAAAAACAATACCTTTTGTGATCACAACAAAAAGAATAAGATACCTACGAATAAACTTAACAAAGAACATGAATGACTAATACACAGAAAACTGTAAGATGCTTTTAAAAGAAATTGAAGACGACACAAAGAAATGGAAAGGTATTCCATGTTCACAGATCGGAAGAATCAACATAGTTAAAATGGCCATATTACCCAAAGCAATATACAAATTTAACACAATTCCCATCAAAACCCCATGGACAATCTTTCAAAAAGTAAATTAAAGAAATCATCAGGGGAAGCCGGGATGGCTCAGTGGGTTAAGTGCTCACTTTGCAGCACCGGGGACCGAGGATCGAATCCCGGCCCCGGCCTGTGCGGACCCATATGCTGAACTGGGGAATTCCCCCAGTTCAGTTCTCTCTCTGTCTCTGTATCTCTCTCTCTTCCTCTCTCTCTGTCAAAAACAACAACAAAAAAACAAACCATCAGATTCCTATGGAACCACAAAAGACCCCAAATCCCCAACAACCCTATAAAAAAAGAATAAGACTGGAGGCATCATGCTCTTGGATTTTAATCTATACTATTATACAAAGCATCAATAATGAAAACAGCTTGACACTGGCAAAAAAACGACCAATGGAACAGAACTGAACTCCCCAAAATTAACCCACAAATATATAGACAGATAATTTTAAAAAATATTTTATTGTTTTTGACTGAGATAGAGATAGAGACAGAGAGAGACAGAGTGAAGGGGGTGGGCCCAGAGCAGTCTCCATAAATGCACATCATCAGTTTTCAATATGGTTTCATTCCACACAGGTGCGCGGAGGGGCCGCACTGGGTGGGAACTGGGCTGGGGGCCTCCCGCATGGGAGGAATGCCCCCTCGAGCCAGGTGCCAAACGAAGAGGGGCGGTACAAGAACTGAAATGGGGGCTTCCTGCATGAGCAGCACACCCCAGTCCAGCACATGGGTCTGTCAGAGCCAGGAATTGATCCTCAGTTACCAGGGCTGCAAAGGAAGTGCTCAACCCACTGATCCATCCCCACTTTCCCTAGACAGATAATTTTTGATAAAGAAGGGAAAAATATACAATGGAGAAAGAATGTCTCTTCAGTAAGTGGTGCTGAGAAAACTGAAAAATCACACACAAAAGAATGAATCTGAACTGCGAACTGTCACCATATACCGAAATTAACTCAAAATGGATTAAAGACCTCCCGCCACATAAGATCAGAAACAATAAACTGTATGGAAGAAACATTGGCACTACACTTACAGACCTTTGGTTCAGGGAGGATTTTATGAAACTGATCTCAAAGGCAAGGCAAGTAAACACAAAAATAAATGAATGGGACTATATCAAACTAAAAAGGTTTTGCACAGCAAAAAAAACAAAAAAGAACAAAAAAACCACGAAAAAAGTCAACAAAGTAAAGAGGCAACCAACCATATGGGAGAAAATATTTGCAAACAATGCCTCTGATAAAAGGCTAATATCTAAAATATATAAAGAACCCATACAACAACAAAAAAATCGAACGATCCAAATAAAAAATGGGCAGAGGACTTGCACAGACACTTCTCCCATGAAGACATACAAACAGCCACCAGATATATGAAAAAATGCTCAATTTCCTTAGCTATTTGGGAAATGGAAATCAAAGCCACAAGATACCACCCACACCTGTTAGAATGGCTATTATCAACAAGACAAAAAATAACAAGTATTGGAGAGTCTGTGGAGAAAAAGGAACCCTCATACACTGCTGGTGGGAATGTAAATTGGTTACCCCAATGGATGACAGTATGGATGTTCTTTCAAAAATTATTAAAAGAGTTACCATATGACTCAGCAATCCCCCTACTGGGAATCTACCCCCCAAAATTTGAAAACCATAGTCCACAAAGATATTTGTTCTCCACTGTTTATTGCAACACTGTTCATAGTGGCCAAAGTCATGGAAACAACCAAAGTGTCCTTTGACAGATGACTGGATAAAGAAGTTGTACATTTAAACAATGGAATAGTACTCAGCCATAAGATGAAATACTGCTATTTGCAACATGGATGGACCCTGAAATCATCATGCTTAGCCAAATAAGCCAGACAGAAAAAAACCAAGAACCATATGACTTCACTCATATGTGAAATATAAAACTGAAAGCAACAAAGAAATAAAAACTTGTGGATATAGTCAATAGTTTAGTGGTTACTTGAGGGTAAAGGAGGAGGTGAGTTAAGGGAGGAAGGGGGAGTCAAATATTAATATATGATGATGGAAAAGAACTGACTCTAGGTGGTGAACATATAATGCAACACATAGATGATGTATTATAGAATTGTACACCTGGAACCTGTGTAATTTTTACAAACCAATTTCACCTCAACAAATTTAACAATAAAAACATTGATTTTAAACCCTGTATAGAGAAAATGATCCAATGTTACTGAAGACCAATTAAAAAGTTATACATAAAAAATAAAGTGCCAGTTTGGAAGGGAATAATATGTGACTAAATGTGAAGGTATATGAGAGCCTGAGTAACACAGGATAGTGGCAGTGTGAATAGAAAGGATGGTGGGTGTGAGAGAATCTTGTGTGGTAGAATAATCAATAGGAAATTTTTAGTTTAAGTGGCTGGATAATAAAATCTCAATAACCTGGCCGGGGGTGGGGGTGGGGGCGGAGAAAAAAATGATTTGGGAGAGAGAATGATGACTTTAGTTTGGAATCTCATGTACTAGCAGGATTTTATGTTGGGCTGTGTGGTAGCTTATTGAAAATGTGAGGCTGGAAATACAGTTGCCCATATGGAAGTGATTACTGAAATCATGAAAGTGAATGAGATTGCCAAGGAACAGAGAATAATCAAAGATGAAAAAGAGGCCTGGAGAAAGGGCCTCAAAGAAGACCTATTTAGAGAAAATCTCAAATTATGAACACTAAATGAGGTTAATAGATAGTTAATAGATATTTCTGTAATTACTTGATCTTGAGCCCAGTCATAATTATCAACAGCCCACGTGAATGCTGAGTTTGAAAGTAGCTCGTCAGAAAACCAAAAGGCAATTTTACAAACTGTTTCCTGCTTGCTATCATGTCATATTTTCATCAACATTCTCTTGTGAATGTGATCTTCTGAGTGTTATGTTATTAACATATTCTGGCCCAGGACTAGAATGACTGATACTAGGTAAACACAGTGGTAAGTGATGTGGACCTCTAAAGTGTCTACATTTCTTTGTCATTCACTTTTCTTTTCATTAATATATGTATAAAATGTTAGTTTTCTATACAATTTGCTGTAGACTGGTAAATTGTGGTTATTCCACAATTATTAGTGATAACATGAAGACTAAACGAGAATTAAGGTCTGCATTATCAGTGCATGCAGAACCGCATAGTACACTGTCAAGTCTCTTAAGTGTTCATGTGTGAAAGCCCATGACACAGTTTCATATATAGAGAGATACAAATTTCACTCAGGAAAAACCAGGCACATCTTTAAATTACTGTATGGAATTGATAAACATAAAAAGTCATTTGAATATGATATCAAGCCTGCTGTGATGAATGAGGGGTAAAAATCGTATTTAAAATTTTTACATTCTAAGAAAAAGAAATTTTTACATTCTGTAAGGCAAATTCATTTTCTTTTGTCCTTAAAAGGAAGCCAAATGAAAGTACTTCAAATGTAAAACTTCACTTTACTGTCCAGGAAGTTGAAATTAAACAGCAGGAATACAAGCATGCTTTTTAAGCTTGTCTCTTTCTTTAAAAAATGATGTTTCAATAAGTACCAATAACATACATAATTTACTACAAGTCTAACTGAAAAAGTGACTTTGTAATTATTTAACTATATTCTTTATTTAACAAACTTCACATGTTGGAAGTGAAACAGTTTTAAAGAGGACTATATAGTTTTCCATATATTAATATCTGAAAACAAATGGTACAGTCCAGTGGAGTTATATTAAATTTATAGACAATAAAATAGCACTGGATAATGAACCTTTTCAAGTAATTTCAATACATTCCAAACCTAAAATTACTGTCAGAAAGACATACTGCAGCAATTCTGGTAGACTCTCTGAAAAGCAGACAATGTGTTTTTAATACCTGCTTGGAAGAGAAACATCTATGTATCCAGTTAAGAATTCAGATTCTTTGCCAATATTGTGAAATAAATTCAGGCAATATGGGAATCTGCAATATGCAGAGTTTATTACTCATCGATGCAAATAATTTTTCCAGGTTGGCAGTGGGCCTTTCAAATATAAAACTGGTAATTATTAATATGGTCACCATGGTAAGCTTGTTCTTGATGATAAAGCATATTTAGTAATAAGTTATACAGTCAACAAATGGCTGGCTAGAATCTAGCTAGACACTACAATTGTTTGACATTATTAATAGTCTCATCTTTGTTTTTTAAATAATGGAATACAATATTCACATCATCTAAAAAATTCTGTAAACTGTTTTTGGCAATATGTTTAGTAAAGAACAGTCTATGCAGATGCAGAGCAGCGTTCTTTTCCAGGATGATTATACAAAATGGTCAATGGTATTTTCAGAGGTTGAGGCAAAATACACTATCATCTTATATGTTCCCTGAATGTCTAGAACCTAATTTTAAAAATTGAACAGGTTATTATCATATCCAGTGTTTTCTTCTTTCTTAGTGTGGTGTTAACTTCAGTTTTCATCACCAATATAAAAGTAAATGAACCAAGAAAAAAAAAACTTGACAAATGTGTCCAAACATTGCTTTTTTTTTTTAAGATTTATTTTTATTGTTTTTGAGAGAGAGATACAGAGACAGAGAGAAGAAAGAGGGCTCAGAACAGTCTCCATAGCTGCACATCATTGGTTTTTCCACATAGTTTCATTCCACAGGTGGGCATGGGGCTGCACAGGGCAGGAACTGGGCCAGGGTGAGACCCCGATGAGAACCAAACTGGGGGCACTCCCCAGTTCAGCATATGGGTCCGCACGGGCTCGGTGGGGTGGGGTGGGGGTGATTTGATCCTTGGTCCCCGGGGCTGCAAAGTGAGTGCTTAACCCACCGAGCCATCCCGGCTTCCCCTCCAAACATTTCTTGAGCTTTAAGATCTACTTTAGAGTAAAGCAACATTTTTAAATCTAAACATATGGAAATGAAAACAAGACGTAAAGAAATATATGGATTTTTCTCTGAGGTCATCCACTGGGTATTTTAAAGTCTATAAAGTTCTATAGTTTTAAATAATTTGTTAGTAGTTAATTGTGGCTTTTATGTAAACAGCCTTGGGAAAAAGAAAATAGTAACTTGTAGGTATCTTTTTGGTTTCATAGTATCACTTTAAATACAGACACATCTTTTTCACAGAGAATCCAAGGAACTATGTACTATAACAAGATCAACAGACCCATTTATTAATTTTCCCTGAAATTCTTGATATGTTACATCTCTTTTCATAAGATTTTAATATTTCATACTATACTCACGTAGTTTCTACCCAAATGCTTACTCATTAAAAAAGAATCTTAATGATAACAAAATTACTTTTTTGAATATGAACACTTTTAATATCAGCAAAAATATTTGTCAAGTTGATTTTTATGACTAGTATTGACTAAAAACAAAAGCTCCCTGGGTTAACATAAGGATTTGTAGTGAAGGATTAATTTGGGGTTTGGTATTTTGTAAGCTCCCATATATCCATGAGAATTCATAAGAGAAAATTCATCAGCAAGGTTCAGTCAATATTACCTGCATCAAAATAGCAGTGTAAATCTAGACTTTACTTGTACTCCTGGCAAAATGGCACAATGAATCACATATATATCCTGTTTTAAACAATTAAAAATCAAATGTAATATATAAACTAATGGTTTCCAATATGAGTATCAGGCAATAGGCAGTGATTCTGAAGCGATATGAAACAAAGGTAAGCACCATCATAGCTTCCAGATTATTGCCTGGACTTTTCAGGCCACAGGAGGAGATGGGAGTCTAGGAAGGCCAAGGCAGCTAGAAATTCACAGGGCTGACTGTCACAGATAAGAAAGCTACAAAGACAACTTTTAGAGAGATATTACTGACAAGCCCACTAGAGAAACTCTCTGAGGGAG
>PVKE010043089.1:0-13460 GCA_004027555.1 Craseonycteris thonglongyai | reverse complement strand
GGGGGAGGAGCGGGGGGACAGTTGTGGGGGGAGGTGGGAGTGGGCACTAGATATAAGGTGATGGAAGGGGAACTGATACTGAGTGATGGGCACACAATACGATGCATGAATGATGTGAGGTGGACTTGTACATCTGTAAACTGTCTAATTGTTACCAACCAATGTAACCTCATCAAATTTAACAATAAATTAAAAAAAATAAAATAAAAATAAATGCAGCGAGCTGAAAAAAAAAAAAAAAAAATGAAGTAAAAAAAAAATAAAAAAGATTCTAACAAATGTATAAAAATAAATGATAGTTTTACTTAGTGTTTATGAAAAACTTCTGATGCACTCAAATAATGGTGGGCGCACAGAAATCGGGCCGTGGGCGCCATGGCGCCCACGGGCACAGGGTTGGGAATCCCTGCTATAAGCCATATTTCTTTTAAATATTGCAAAAGGTACGCCCCCTACCCCTAATATTCAAAAAAACTATAGCCTGCAAGGCTCAAAGTATATAAAAATTTAGTCATGGACAAGACTGCTCTTACTACTCTCAGATGCACTTGTGCTGAAGAAACAGTTCATGCATCTGACAGACTAGTAACTAGGACTGACATTATTCTCAAGAACGCAAATAAGGTATTATATATTTTTCCTTTCTTTCAGTCATCTCCAAAAGACTCAACAGAAGGCCAATAAACATTTTCAAAAGCAACCATAATATCTACAAACATCCTAGACCCTCTTTAGGCAAGAAACTCTCAGGGTATTCATAGCCCTGGAATAATGGGCCAAATTTTCCATTCTCAAGGCTAAAGAGATTTGAAAAGGGCAATGGAAAAATCACACCATTGATGGTGAGCGTCCCTGAAGGCAAAGTCCTGTATCAGAGTCCATACTGCCATTCAGAAGCAACAGGCCATGTGTCCACTCTGAGGTCATCACACATCAGCAGAGAATCCCTACAGGGTTGGAGCACCCTGGGGGCTCTGATGAGAGGTGCTAAATAAATTAGTGCTATCGTTTATTAGAGCATAAGAAACAGGTGGGAATGGGCAAAATGACAGCTGGAAGAGTGAGGTTTCAGCAGATGAGTGTGTGCAGCACTCAAGAGATTAGTCTCCATGATGCCTGTTAACAGTAACAGAAACTGCTTTCCTAGAGTTGTATACAGATGCTGCAGCTTCTAAAAACATTCATTCCTGACTTTCTCGCCTTCACACTGACAGTTACTCTAATACTCAATTATAAAAAAAATAATATTTTTTTTTATTGTTTTTGACAGAGAGATAGATAGATAGATAGATAGATACAGAGACAGAGAGAGAATTGAGCTGGGGGAACTCCCCAGTTCAGCATATGGGTCTGCACAGGCTGGGGCTGGGATTCGATCCCTGGTCCCCGGCACTGCAAAGTGAGCGCCTAACCCACTGAGCCATCCCGGCTTCCCCAATACTCAATTATAAAATAAGGCAATCCTACAACTTTCTCTTATAAAATTCTCCCACCGAGAATGATTATTTTCAAGTCATTGTTCCTTGAGGGAAGAATAAAAAGAAGACCAAGGGGAAATAGGTTGGGAAGTGGAAGGGGGAGAGAAAGTTTGTTAATTGCAGACCTTCCTTCAGGGACAGGGACAAGCAGTCAGACATCCATTTTCTCTATCTGCTCAGCACTAACCCTCTCTAACTACAGTTTCATCTTTTTTTGTAACATTCCTGAAGCCATTTGTTTTTGTTCCAGGTGGCACCAACCCGCTGGGCCTCTACTAACTGCTGAGGTTACTCTTAGTTCTTAGAGTCCAGTGCATTTCAGGTTCTTTGGTCATAAGCCCCTGCGCTTACTTCTGTAACCTAAGAGCCTGAGAAATAGCATTAAGAGCCACAGTTGCCATTTCCTTAAGACTAGGGAAAAAAGAGTAAAATGAGCATAAGACAAAACAACATATTCAAGAAGCATATATTGATATCTACCTTCTAATAAGTGGAATTATTTTAAGCAAGGTTCTTTTTAATGTGCTAAAGGTAAGAGTTCTATAATAAGAAGGCAGGCTGTTTGACAGCCAAATTTGATATTTATCATCTAAGTGAACATCTAATGCAGATTTACACATAGAAAACATAATGGAACAGAAGTACTTCCTGCCCAAATCAGACTTTCAGAAGTTCTCAAAAATAGGTATAAGTCAGTTTTATACAAGTTACAGGCTTCTAGAAATTCTTTCAGTAATTTATTTAGAATTGGTTACCAATTACTTGTAAGATGAGAAAAAAATATATAAAGCATAGTTCCTGTCCACAAAGAGCTCGGAATCTTAATGATATAAGACATAAAACTATGCCTAACTACAAAGACAATAAGAATAGTTAACTATTGATCATCTACTATATGTCAGGCTCCTTATGATATGTATGTGATTGTGTGTGTGTGTGTGTGCGCGCGTGCGCATGCATTATCTTAACCACCCTCCCCCCAAAATAAACTATGGTAAAGTTATTACATTATAAAACTGATGAAGAAACTGATAAATTAAACAAATTATGCCATAATGTGCCATACAGTCCATTGATGCTTTAGAAAGGAGAAGGAGAGATCAGTGTCTGAGTCTGAGTCTAAGTCACTAGAGAAGTTTCTCTGGAAACTGGACAAGGTAAGCCTCTAGAGGAAAAATAAACAAACAACTTTGATTCTGGAATGCCTAGACTAGCCCACTCACTGCCCAGGGTACTTTACTATCTATATTTTTATCATAAAATGCATTTCTTAATCTGGTGTGATGAGGCTCAATAAATAACACCTCATGCTCTTGCTCACCTTCTGAACAAATAGAGAACTAGTAAGAGTAACAGACGAAAGTCCAAATACCACCTTTATTAATTTAAGAGGCTAAGATGAAAGACAGAGAGCCAAGATTGTGACCAAGATAAGTGGACCCCACACTTAGGTGGACTTTTCCCACAGAGTCAGAGCTTATCAAGTGCTCTCAGATGGAAGGCAGGTTCCAAAAGAAAGCATAGAACAGGACAGATACCTAGTTCTTTTTCCCCCAATTTACAGATCAGTTAAATCCATGTCTACTGGGTCAGGGTGAGACAGGAGTTACACTAGCAGACACCTCTTCTCGTGGAAGGAAACATGAGGAAGGGGGACAAAGCATTTCCCTCAACATAGTCTGCTACAGATACTACATCTAACAATAAGTGAGCACTGTTAGAGTTTGCATGTGGTTATATGCATGAGGAAACATATAAAGTCATAGTGAAGGTTGTCCTTAGAAATGACTGAAAAGGTGTTCTGATTAGAAAATGGTACAGCTCTATGTTATGACTCCCAGGCTGTCAAAAAAAGAAAGAAAAAAAAGGCAATATCTAAAGCAGCTTCTACAATATTGGAGAAGCCATAAGACACATTACTCCCCAAAACAGGACTCCAATGAGATGGAGAAACGAAATGTACTCATGGTTCCTTTGCCTAGATTGCCTAAGGGATCTAGAATGGAAACTGAACGAATCAAGAGATGACCCTCTTGAGGATCTGGGTAGCTTCAGTTCTAAGCAACCTGAGAGTTGATTCACTCTGGATTGTCAGGAAAACTATGTTTAATTTCCCATTTTCCTTTGAAGTAGTCATGGTATTGTCCAGTCAGAATAGTCTTTGATCAAATGCACCTGAATTCCTGTGCCCTCATCACTTGTCCCATATCTAGCTAGGATTCAAAAGGGCCACAAAGAAAAAAAAAATTGATCCACAAAAATAAAAATAAAAATAAAAATTTTTGTGTTATTTTAGGACAGACACAAGACAAATAATCTTTCTCACTTCCAGGTAAGGATACAGCAAGAAGACAGTTATCTGCAAAGCAGGAAGAGGGACCTCACCAGAACCCAACCATGCTGGCAACTTGATAGTGGATTTTCAACCTCCAGAACTATGAGAAAACAAATTCCTATTGTTTAAGCTACCCTGTCAATGTAACTTTTGTTGTAGCAGCCCAAGCTACAATTATGAGCAAGCATGAATTAGAATAGAACTTGTGTTGATATCTTTGGATTGGTTGTTTATTCTATCCCATCTGTCTATGATATTCCCCATAAACCTAACTTCTATTTAATTTCACTCTTTGAGCTTCATCAAACAACATGATGACTGCCTTTTGGTTAACAGGTTGTGATCCTCCATACCCAAGATCCACTCATCTACTTACATAAAACCCTGGAAAATAGAAGGGTTGGGGCAAAGACACAAACCTCTTGTCATACTTTAATGTTGTTTTGCTTTTCAAATATTTTGAACTTTCTTCAAACAGCTCTCTATGCCCATGCTCTAAAGTCACTATGAACTCAAGGATTCTTAGAAACATTTCTATTTACCCACTCCCTTTCCCTGAAACAGAAATTTGTTTCATTTGGGAAAGAAGATTGTCCATCAAGACCCAATGTCACTGCCACATACACTTGAATATAACATGCTCAGTTATTTAGATTTTCAGGTCTCCATTTCAACTTGATCACTTGACATTGAGAGTTTGTTGCACTAGAAATGTTTGTCTGTTGTCAGATTTCAACTAAATTTGGCAAATTACTAATGTATCTACAATACTCTAAATTGGCCCAAAAAGCCTTTCTCCCATTAGGACTTATAACTTGCTTTTCCTGTTTTGGGTTGATCTGGCCATACCTGTAGCCAATATATGATTTCACTTTATTGTGCAGTTTTTTCTGTTCTCTTGAAGAAAAAAGAAATAGCAGATAAAAGATTTTTATATGAGCACGTCTTCTATCGTTCTTAAGAGACTCTAATAAAATTAAGTACATGGAAAAATAGTAGAAAAAATGCCCCCCCCCCCCCCCTCAAACAGCTCAAAAAAAAAAAAAATGCATGGAGAAGCCTAGACAGCTCAACAGATTGAGTGCTTGCTTGCCTTGCAACCACAAGGTCCAGGGATTGAATTCTGGCCCTGGCCCATGCAAACCTACATGCTGAACTGTGGTGTAAACTGGTAAACCACCAGGATGTTAGCAAAGGTTCTTGCTTCCCATACAGGAGGCCCCCAGTTTGGTTCCACCCCTCGAGGCCCCATATCCACCTGTGTGGACTGAAACTATGTCAAAACAAATGATGTGCAACTATGGAGACTGCTCTGGTTCCTTCTCTCTCTCTCTCTCTCTCTCTCTCTCTCTCTCATCTTCTCTCAAAAACAATAAAATAACTCTTTTATTTTTAATGCATGCAAACAATTTAATTTAGGTAAAAACCAATTACATGGGGCTTAATTAAGGTCCACAGCTCAGATAACCCCAATGAGTCCTTATGTTACTTCCAGATAGCTAATAGACATAATGACTGAAAGAGTTTTACAAACTGTAAAGTGCTATTTAAAAGTAGGATTCACATCTGGAAACTATTTAATTGTTACCAACCAATGTCACCCCATTAAATTTAACAATAAAATAAATAAATAAATAAATAAATAAATAAATAAATAAAAGAAGAATACCCCTATTTGGAAGTCAGATGTCAACAACAAGGGGCCTTTTCTAGTCTAATTAAAGGAGTTATTTCCAAGCATCAAGCTATACAGAAGGAAGACAAGAGCAGAGTGTGTGTTTTAGAAAGGTCTAGCAGGTCAACTTTTACTACTGTGTGTGTGTGCATGTATCTATATATATATGGCATATGGTGTGTGTGTGTGTGTGTAGTGTGTATGAATGTCTAAGTGTTTTCATGGGTGTTGGTGTACATTTGTGTGAGTGTCTACATGTGCAGTGTGTGTATTCACTTGTGTGTGGTGTGCAATACCTGGTCAGGAATGGATTGGAGTTCTCTGAAGCCAGGGGTTTACCAAGAAGTTTCCTATAATGAAGGATTCACTGACATGAAAGAGAAGCTCAGGTAAAAGTTCATTGGGCAAATCTGAAGCTCAAATACCAAGGCTTAGAAGACTAAGGAAAGATCAGGCCCTCAGAGACTGGTAAGGCAAACATCAGAACAAAATCCTATCAGGAGCAGGCATAAGGGGCATCGCTACTAACAGACATTTGATACTAATGTCAGTGGATACCTGTACCTTCCTGGGCTGAAGTGGCTGGTGAATGGCATATTGGCTTCACTTTACAAAAACAGAAAAAACTTAGGTCAGCATGAATTGAAAATACGCTTTGTAGTATTTTGGGTACATTTTCAGAACCTTTCAGGGGATATGAGTATATGAGAAGCTGATAGGGTAGAAGGTAACCCTTGCATTCCCCTACCTAAGAAATAACTATGAATGAAAAGAAAACCGGTCTTGAATGGAATATATATGTACAGTTAAATGGAATAAAATGTTCAAGGGCATGTTTAATGTCCATTATTATAAAACTAACTTGAGTCCACCATAATAAATTCATAGGATTAAAGCCCTTCTCACTTCTCTGAATCAGGAAAAGAGGAAGTATGGACTCACAGCACTGAAATGGCCCACCAGCACCCATAAAATTTACTTACCCTCTCACAGTGGGCTAGTCCCAAGGAGACATGCTGCTTTCCCCCTATACAGTAAGTGTGTTCATGATTTCCCCCATCCCCATCACCCTAACCTTAACCTTGAGAACTATGGTTCAATACAACCTCTGAGAACATACTTGGTACACCAGGCACTTCATACTAGTCTTGCTAGCAACAATTTTCCCATCTCTTCTTTTCCCCATTCTCCTTTTCTGTAGACCTTCCAGCCCCTCTCCATTCCCAAGACATCTTATTTCTATGTGCAACAACTCCCTCAAATATCATCTCACACAACTCAGTTCTCTTGTCCAAGTATCTGGACCAAAACAAACAAACAAACAAACAAACAAACAAACAAACAAACAAACAAAAATCCTAATCTTGTCTCTTCACCACTGAGCCCAGTAGCTGGCACTCAGCTGACATTCAATATCTGCTGAATGAATAAGGGAATGTATAACCCTAATGCTACAACAAGGCTACTGGTAGGGCTCTGAGAGGTAGAAATGGAAATTATAAGAAGTGAAAAGGGAGAGAGAGGGAACCAGCCAAAAGGAAAAAAATGGAAGAGGAAACCAGAGTCCACTCATGTCCTCTTGCTGCTAACAGTCACCTTTCACCCATCCTTAAAGCCTCCACCACAAACACATGAAAGAAAGGTAATGCAAGGCTGCCCTTCAAATACTCCACATAATCCTCAGCTGAAAGTCATGGGACTATTTTAACTTTAAGGAAGACCTCAGTATTCATTCCAATCCAATTTCACTTGAATACACAACGTAATATTCCTGGCCCAGGAATTGGCAGCCCTTTTTTTCCCCCTACAACAACAAGAACAAATAACTTTGATATAGGAAACTTCTGGTATCATTATCTGATAATGGAGAATTCAATGTTCTCTGTGTTCCACAGTGTGCTGGGGTGTACAGCACATTCAAGGACAAACATATTTTGTGTTCTCCGCACCTATGAGTCTGAAGGGTATAGGACAGTGTGGTTCTCAATTCTGTGTAAATTCTCATATACCCTGGACTGTCTCACATTATACATTGTACTTCTAAACTGCCTTTTATACCATAAATTGAGGTAAAAACAAGGAAATATTTTGAAAATAGTAAACTGATATGATTTCCATTCCTCTTTCCCAAAAATCATGTCCCTTGGTAGCCTTTTCACTCATCCAGCTCCCGTGAGGTTGAGGGAGAAGAGAGGAAGGGGAATGGGGTAAGGTAATGAAGTACTAGCTTGGGAAGGAAGAGGTTGGATGAAGGAAAATATTCGATCAAACAGAAGAGTAAAGAGAAAGCCTATTCCTTCCACCCCAGAGAACTGGAGGGATACCAAGTCAAGAAACATGAAAGCAGATGGTTAAAAATGCATGTTCTTACTCCATTCAGTAGGCTAGAGTCCTGGATGAGGAGAAGCATGTGAAATACTTTAAAGGGGAAAAATCTTAAGCAGAGAAAGAATTTCCTTTCATCTAGGTGCTCAGCATCAGCAAAGACTATGCGAGAGGATTTCGGATGGATGTCCAAACCTCTCCTGGAAAGACAATTTATACAACTAAAATCCAACCAGATAATCCCTAAGCAGCACATAGCCTCAGCTGAGGAACCTACTCATCACAATAAAATACCTAAAGCTGGAGAAACAAAAGCAAGTGAGAGAGAAAGGGAGCAGTGTGGAGATACACCGAAGAGCACAACTTGGAGACCCACCCAGTGACCAACACAGAGGCTGACTCGAGTCCAGCACAGGAGAGACTGACTGAGGTGGGAGGGTGGGGGCATGGGTCCAGGAGCATAATGACTCTGGATGGGTTGGAGGCCTGGAATGGACAGAGGTGGAGGCACAGCCAGAGATCAGTGTGGGTGACCAGAGTGAGGATCCAGCTGCCAGCGCCTGAGTCAGGAGGCTGGAGCTGAGGACCCACAGAGCATGAGGCCGGCAACTGGAGTCAGAGGCGGTGTTCCAGTAGCTGGAGCACTGACACTGGGAGTATGTTGGCGGCTGAGGTGCAGAGTGGCCCTCAGTGAGGTGAGGCCCCAACTGGAGCACTATGTGGCCTTGGACATGGAGCCTGGCTGCATCCCCTTGCTGTATCCCAGGGTTTGCCCCACAGGCCTTGCCCACGGCGGGCCTTCAGTGCACTGCTGCCAGGAAGCAGCCCTTACCCTGTGACACAATCAGACCTGCGCCTTTCCCAACAAACTCTGTCCCCAGTCTTCCTGCTGAAGCCAGCAGAGGGAAGCTGCCATTACCCTGTTATAAGAATAACAGGTATTCCAGAGGAACCAGAGGATGAGATGGGCACAGAGAATTTGCTCAGACAAATAATAGATGAGAGCTTCCCAAATCTATGGCAAGAAATGAACCTCAAATCCAAGAAGGAAACAGGACCCCTCGCTAATTGAATCCTAACAGACCCTCTCCAAGGCACATTATACTGAAGATATCAAAGGTCAAAGACAAAGAAAGAATCCTCAAGTCAGCCAGAAAAAAGAACACCACAATCTATAAAGGAAACTCCATCAGACTCTCATCAGATTTCTCAACAGAAACTCTACAAGCCAGAAGGGAATGGAACAAAGTATTCAAAATAATAAAGGAGAAAAATTACCAGCCAAGAATCCTGTACCCAGCAAACTTATCCTTTAGATATGAAGGAGAAATAAAGATCTTCTCAGACATACAAAACTGAAGGAATTCTCCAGCACAAGGCCAGCATTTAAAGAAATACTGAGGCAGGCGATTGGACCTGAAACAAAAAGTAAAAGTAAATAGGGATTAACTGGAACAACAAAAAATATAAAAAAGAGAGGAAGTAAAGACTTAAGTTTCCAAAGAGAATGGAGATAAGAAACATCCTTAAGAAAAGGAACCACTGCATATATGAAACTTTCTTTTATATAAAGTTCATGGAAACCACTGAAAAACAACTTAGAACAGGGACATATAACAATAAAAGAAGAGAATATAGAAAAAACAGTCATAAACATCATCAAACTAAAATAATCAATGGGAAGAAAAAAGCAAAGAAGCAATAAAAAAAAAAAGAGCTACCAGAAAACAAAAGACAAAATGGCTATAGGAAATCCTCATATATCAACCATCACCCTAAATGTAAATGGACTGAACTCATCAATAAAAAGACACAGACTAGAAAACTGGAATAAAGAACAAAAACCAACCTTTTGCTGTCTACAAGAGACACACCTCAGCCACAAAGACAAATAGACTCAAGGTGAAACGGTGAAAAAATACTCCAAGTAAATGGCATCCAGAAAAAAGCAGGTGTAGCCATATTTATATCTGAGAAAGCAGACTTCAGGATCAAAAAGATAATAAGAGACAAAAATGGACATTTCATAATGATAAAGGGGACAATACAACAAGAAGATATTACACTTATTAATATAGATGCCCCCAAGCAAGAAGCACCAAAATTTACAAAGCACCTACTAACAGATCAAAAAGGAGAAACTGACAAATACACAATTATAGTAGGGGACTTAAACACCCCATTCACAGCCATGGACAGATCATCCAAACAGAAAATAAATAAATATCAGCTTTAAATGACACATTACAGCAAATGGACATAATTGACACTTACAGGACACTTGATCCTAAAACACAGGACTATACATTCTTTTCTGGAGCACATGCAATGTTTTCAAGGATAGACCACATGCTGGGACACAAAGCTAGTCTCAGCAAATTTAAGAAGATCAAAATCATACAAAGTGGGAAAGCTGGGATGGCTCAGCGGGTTAAGCGCTCACTTTGAAGCCCCGAGGACTGAGGATCGAATCCCGGCCCCGGCCCATGTGGACCCACATGCTGAACTGGGGAGTGCCCCCAGTTCAGTTCTTGCCGGGACCTATGTGGGAGGCTCCTGGCCCAGTTCCTGCCCTGTGCAGCCCTGTACCCGCCTGTGGAGTAAAAACTATATGGAAAACTAATGCTGTCAACTATGGGGACTGCTCTGGGCCCTCCCCCTTCTCTCTGTCTCTCTCTGTCTGTATCTCTCTGTCAAAAATCAATAAAATAAATCTTTAAAAAAATAAATAAATAAATAAATAAAATAAATCTTTAAAAAAAAAAATCATACAAAGTATATTCTCCAATCACAAAGCTTTGAAATTGGAGACCAACTAAAAAAAGAAACCAGGAAAAAACACATACACTTGGAGATTAAACAACATGTTATTAAAAAAATGACTGGATCAAAGAAGAAATAAAAGAAGAGATTTTAAAATACATAGAAACAAATGACAATGAAAACACAACATACCAAAATTACTGGGATGCAGCAAAAGCAGTAATAAGAGGGAAATTTATATCACTACAGGACTTTCTCAAGAAACAAGGAAATTCACAAGTAAACAATCTAATCTCACATCTCCAAAAACTAGAAAAAGAAGAACGAGAAACATCCAAAGCCAGCAGAAGAAAGTAAATAATAAAAATTAAAGCAGAACTAAATGAAATAGAGAATAAAAAATAAAAAATAAAAACAATAGAAAAAATTAATGCAACAAAGCTGGTTCTTTGAAAAAATTAATAAAATTGAGAAAACCCTGGCTAGGCTCACCAAGGAAAAAAGAGAAAGCACACAAATAATCCAAAGTAGAAATGAAAGAGGGGAAATTACAACTGCTACCACAGAAATACAAAGGATTATACAAAAGTACTATGAAGAACTATATGCCACCAAATTTTGCAACCTAGAAGAAATGGACAAGTTTTTAGAAACATATAGTCCACCTAGACTGAATCAAGAAGAACTGGATAACCTAAACAAACAAATCAACAGTAAGGAAATTGAAACAATCATCCATAACCTTCCCAAAAGCAAGAGTCCAGAACCAGCTGGTCTCACTAAAGACTTTTACCAGGCATTCAGAGAGAAACTAATACCTATCCTTCTCAAAATTTTCCAAAAAATTGAAGAAGAGGCAATATTTCCCAACTCATTCCATGAGGCCAACATTACCCTAATACCAAAGCCTGGCAAGAACATCACAAACAAAAGAAAACTGTAGACCAATAGCTCTGATGAACACAGATGAAAAAACCTTAAACAAAATACTAGCAAATAGAATACAACAATGCATTAAAAAGATTATACATCATGATCAAGTGGAATTCATCCCAGGGGCACAAGGATGGTTCAACATATGCAAATCGATCAATGTGATACACCACATAAACAAAATTAAAGATAAAAACCATATGATTATATCAATTATAAAAAAAAGCATTCGACAAGATACAACATCCATTTATGATCAAAACACTTCATAAAATGGATATAGAAAAAAAATATCTCAACATAATAAAGGCCATATATGACAAACACTCAGTGAATGTCATACTGAACAGGGGAAAACTGAAACAATTTTTTCTAAAATCAGGAACGAGAAAGGGGACATCCCTGTCACCACTGCTATTCAACATAGTGCTGGAAGTTCTAGCCAGAGCCATTAGGCAGGAAAAAGAAATAAAAGGCATCCAAATTGGAAACGAAGAAGTTAAACTGTCACTTTTTGCAGACAACATGATCCTTTATATAGAAAACCCTAAAGACTCCACCAGTAAACTGTTAGAAATAATAAATGAATACAGTAAAGTTACAGGATACAAAATCAATGTACAAAAATCCACAGCATTTTTATATACAAACAACGAAATTTCTGAAAAAGAAATGAGAAAAACAATACTGTTTGCGATCAAAACAAAAATATAATACTTAGGAATAAACTTAACAAAGAACGTGAAGGACTTATACATGGAAAACTATAAGACACTATTAAAAGAAATTTAAGAAGATACAAAGAAATGGAAGGATATTCCATGTTCCTGGATTGGAAGAATCAACAAAATTAAAATGGCCATATTACCCAAAGCAATATGCAGATTTAATGCATTTCCCATCAAAACCCCACAGACATTCTTTCAAGAAATAGATTTTAAGAAAAAATTATCAGATTCATATGGAGCCACAAAAGGCCCCAAATCACCAAAGCAATCCTCTGAGAAAAAAAAATAAGGCTGGAGGCATCACACTCCCTGACTTTATACTACAAAGCATCAGTAATCAAAACAGCTTGGTATTGGCAGAGAAACAAGACATATAGACCAATGGAACAGAATCAAAAACCCAGAAATAAACCACAGATATATGGACAGATAATCTTTGACAAAGGAGTAAAAAATATACAATGGAGAAAAGGAAAGCCTCTTCAGTAAATGGTGCTGGGAATACTGGAAAAACACATGCAAAAGAATCAATCGGGACTGTGAAGTGTCACCATATACCAAAATTAATTCAAAATTGATTAAGGACCTCCACATAAAATCCGAGATTATAAAGTGCATAGAAGAAGGCATTGGCACTAAACTTATAGACCTTGGGCTCAGAGAGCACTTTATGAACTTGACCCCAAAGGCAAGGGAAGTTAAAGAAAAATAAATGAATGGGACTATATCAAACTAAAAGGCTTCTATACCAGCAAAGGACACCATCAACAAAGTAAAAAGGAAACCAACTGAATGTGAGAAAATATTTGCAAACAATGCCTCTGATAAGGGGCTAATATCTAAAATATATAAAGAACTCATACAACTCAACAACAAAAAATCAAACGATCCAATTAAAAATGGGCAGAAGACCTAAACAGACACTTCCCCATGAAGACATACAGCCAACAGATACATGAAAAAATGCTCAACATCACTAGCAATTAGGGAAATGCAAATTGAAGCCACAATGAGATACCACCTCACACCTGTTAGAATGGCTATAATCAACAAGACAAGGGATAACAAGTGCTGGAGAGGCTGTGGACAAAAAGGAACCCTCATACACTGCTGGTGGGAATGTAAACTGGTACAACCACTATGGAAGGCTGTATGGAGATTCCTCAAAAAATTACGAATGGAATTACCATATAACCCAGCCATCCCACTACTGGGCATCTATC
>PVKE010043088.1:0-13496 GCA_004027555.1 Craseonycteris thonglongyai | reverse complement strand
TCTTTCTTTGTCTTTGATTTTTGACATTTTCAGAATAATGTGCCTTGGAGTAGATCTGCTAAAGTTTATGTAGTTAAGAACCCAGTTTTCTTCTTCAATTTGAGGTAACAGTTCTTTCCATAGGTTTGAATAGTTCTTTACTACTATCTGTTTTATGATCCTCTGTGAAGACTCCAGATCACTTCTTTCTGGTATATCTTTTATTGTAATGTTGCTCTTTCGAATGGAGTCAAACAATTCTTGTAGAGATCTTTCATTTTCTTACTTCTGTTATTGTGTCTTTCATTTCCAGAAGTTCCTTTTGGTACTTTCCTAAAGTTTCAATTTTTTTTGCGTTAAAATATTAACTTTTTTCACAAATTTTCTTGTTTGGATCATTTATCTGCATCTGGGTACTTTGCCAGCATTTCTGGAGCTCTCTGGATGTCTTGAAAACTGTAGTCCTGAATTATTTTTCATTTAGATTATGTGCTTCCGAGCCTATAATTTTCTTTCCTGGAGACTTCATTTTCTTTGGGAAAAGTTTTGATCCCTGACATATTCATTGCATTTGATATATTTCCTTCCTCACCCCCCTAGAAATGTGTATGTTTTCACACTGAGAGCTTTCCTACATGGGTTTCTCTTCTTTGACCCAATTGTCTTGGTCTCGATGCACCTCCTCCTTGGGAAAGTGTGGTGGGTGATGGTGTGCTATGCCTCTGAAATCATTGCTAGGAAAGGCTGGCTCTTGAACCTATGTCTTGTGGTTTTCCTGGGTTCTCCTGTCTGTAACCGCAGGGGTGGTGTTAGGTGGGAATGGCCCATATTTCCATTACAGGGTATTTGCAGCTTGCCTTTTTTTTTTTTTCTTAAGCTCACTGTATAGCAAATACTAAGTGGGGTTCAGTTGAGTGGAGCAAGTTTGTGGAGAGGGTTAGTGAAAGCGGACGCATTTTTTGTCCAAAAATTTTGCCTGAGAGTTGAGGGCAATGCAGATATGGCTGTTCTGTTTTCCAGAGTTGCTCCCCATGGTTTTGGCTTAGTTGGTAGAAGGGCGGGCAGTCTGGGGATGGAGAATTGGGGGTGGGTAGTGCCAGGCTCAGACACAATAGCAAATTCCTCTATCAGCATGGCACTGGCGACCCAGTGTGTATACTCTCTGGGCTCTGCCTCTCTTCTGTTTCCTGAGGTCTTGCCTCTGCTGGGACTACTCTTTTCTTTCCTTGCTGCAGGCTTTTAAAATATATTTTTATTTATTTATTTATTTTTGACAGAGAGAGAGACAGAAAGAGAGAGAGAGAGAGAGAGAGAGAGAGAGAGAGAGAGAGAGAGAGAGAGAGAGAACTGAACTGGGGGAGCTCCCAGTTGAGCATATGGTTCCGCACCGACTGGGGCCGGGATTCGATCCTCGGTCCCCGGTGCTGCAAAGTGAGTGCTCAACCCACTGAGCCATCCCGGCTTCCCCAAGGCTTTTAAAATCCATCTCATCCCAGAGCCAATCTATGTACAAGTCAATGCCTCTGGGTCATAGGGTGCTGAATGAGCAATCAGAAGGCAAAGCAGGACAGTGCAGACTGAGCCCAAGAAATACCATAAGCATGGAAGCTGGCTTGTCAAAATGTATGTGGGGGCATACGACTCAGCTTCTCTCCTTACTCTCCAGCCCTCACTTGTACCTCTTCCAGTTATGCACTCTGGTGTCCTGATTGTGGGTTCTTAGAATCAGTCTCACCCAGAGGCAATTTGCTCTTGAGTCCCCAATGCTACTGGATTTAAGGGTGCCAGCCCAGTTGGTAGAAGGCCAAGGCAGGCAGGTTCAGCTGGGAGATAAGTCTATCCCACTATGAGCAGGGAAGCAGCCAGTTGTAGCAGCAGCATTAAGCTCAGCTTCTCTCCTTTCTCCCCAGCCCTCACTCACAGCTCCTCCAGGGGTGTACATAGATAGCAGAGGGATGTGCAGGCAGGTGCAGCAGTGATATAAACACAAACCCAAACTTGAGTATGGAAGCCTGTTGGCCAAAATGGAGATGCAGCTCAGACTTTCTCCTTTCTCCCCTGCCAGTGCCTACTCCTCCACTCAGGCTGCTCTTTGATTTTGAAAGCCAGAGGCTAGGGAAGCAGTTTTCCCCAGAGTGAATTTGTGTTCAAATCAGCACTGCAGTGCCTGTAGGCCTCTGACTCTGTTAGTACCAAGCAATGGCTGGGGTCCTGTTTCTTCTTTGTCTGAGGCAGTTCAGCAGCTCTTGCTCTGTCCCTATCCCACCTGCGCACAATTTTCATCATGCCACTACTTGGGTTCAGATTTTTAATTTCCCACAGTCTCATGGGAGCTACACTCCTGACAGCTCTTAGCTTCCAGCCTGCCCAGGATCTTGCTTCACTTTGGCTTGAGTCCCTAAACCCCCTTCTTCTGCCACCCCTGGGTAATGTTCTGTGGCTCCATCTGTGCACTGCTCCTTCCCCTTCTCTTCTTCTCACCCCATTTTCTCTACACTTCAGGTGATTCCTTGCCTTTTGTCAAATTCTAAACAGAGGCTGGTTTTCTCAGGATTTTCCCTGTGAGTCGTCTTTGTTTAACAGTCCCTTCTTAGAGATGTTTCAGGGTTCTTCACTTACACCACAATCTTAGGACTCTTATCTTTTCTTTTTTATTTTAAGATTTATTTTTATTGTTTTTCACAGAGAGAGAGAGATACAGAGAAAGAGACAGAGAGAAGGGGGAGGGCCCAGAACAGTCTCCATATTTGCACATCATTGGTTTTTCCACATAGTTTCATTCCACAGGTGGGGGCGGGGCTGCACAGGGCAGGAACCGGGCCAGGGTCACCCTGGTGAGAACTGAACTGGGGACACTCCCCAGTTCAGCACATGGGTTCGCATGGGCCGGGGCCGGGATTCAATCCTCGGTCCCTGGGGCTGCAAAGTGAGCACCTAACCCACTGAGCCATTCCGGCTTCCTCTCATCTGCTTTTCTAAGTGAGTTTTCTGGACTTATTTTGTGGTAATTCTATCCTCTATTCTCAGTGATCAATAATATGTATACTATTTTTATTATACTTAACTCTTAATTATTTCATTTCATCTTATTTTATACTATTTTATTTTATTTTAATCTACTAAACTTCCTATTGGTGAATCATTTCTACATGGCCTAGTGATTTAGCAACAATTGGTCAGACTTTTTAAACAAATATCTCAAGTCAGTAAATCTTCCATTCTTTGTCAGTAAATTTGTGTGTTGAATGAGGGATACATTTCAAAGCTCAGAAAAATTTCAAGTTTTCATCTTTTACTTTCCTCTGGGCCCTCTTAGTTTTATTATGCTCATTGACATAATTTCTCAGTCAACCAGGAATATGTTGAGACCTTTGTCTTCAAGTGCCCTCTATAGATGCACACAGACTCTCAGTTAGCCAAGATTGTTTAGATAACTTGAATTGTCTTGCGTCTCTCTTGTGTATTTTGGCGAGTCTACTAAGTATGTGTTGAGAGATTATTGCGCCTCTCCATGGCTTGCCCATTTCCAGGACCTCCCTATTAAATTTCTTGCTAGCCTTCTCCTCTGATGCCTACCCAAAGAGGACTACAACCTCTTATTAGCAAAGTTGCAGATCTTTTCTGTTTGTCTGTGAAAATGTATTTTCCATCCTTTGCTATAAACCGTGTAGGCCCCCATTAGCAATAAATCTACTATTTCTCATAACCAACCTTATTCCAGTATCACTACTATTCTGATTAAACACGCGGAAGATGGAAACAGCCTCAGACCAGAACACCATAGAGTATAAGAGTTCTTAATTGAATTTCAGCAGATTTTCATGAATAAACTCTTCTCAGTATGTTGTTTGCCTTAGGTCAATTTCCATAACCCTTAAGTAGCTCTTATCAATCATCTGTCCAATTTTGTCATATTTTGGAGGGTAGGATTTTTAAAGTTCACTCTCCAATAGCCATAAGCAGTCTTCCCACTATAAGTATATTTATTTTTCCTTTTAAAAAATATTTATTTTGGTTTGTTTTTTTTTGATAGAGACAAAAAGAAGGGAGAGGGCACAGAGCAGTCTCCATAGTTGTACATCATCAGTTTTTTTACATGGTTTTGTTCCACACAGGTGGGCAGGGGCCATGCAGGTTGAGAGCTGGGCTGGGGGCCTCCCACATGAAAAGCTGACCCCAGTTCAGCATATGGGTTCGCATGGGCTGGAGCAATAATTCAATTCTGGGTCTCCAGGGCTGCAAAGCGAGCTCTTAACCCACTGAGCTATCCTGGCTTCCCACAGAGTGTATTTCTCACATAAGTGTTAACTATATTATAGTTCTTTGTATTGAGGCATCATAATTTATTTATTTAAACATCTACTGTTGGCAATTTATGTTCCATGGTTTACCTTTATGAAATGCCTTGAATATTTCACACGTGAATTTATTTCCTTAAGCCATTTCTACAATTGAAATTATCAAGTCCAAATATAATTTTTAAAGGTTAGAAATAAATTTTGCTAAAATCTTTCAAGAAAGACCATAACTAGGTATGTCTCCTCAGACATTGTAGAAAAGTATTTCTAATAATATACCCTCATCTATAACTGTGGATACATATTATAGTACACTTGCACTTTAATAACTAGATAATTGAAAATATTCAGGGGAAGCTGGGATGGCTCAGTGGGTTAAGCGCTCACTTTGCAGTGCCAGGGACCGAGGATCGAATCCTGGCCCCGGCCCCGACCCGTGTGGAACCATGTGCTGAACTGGGAGCTCCCTCAGTTCAGTTCTCTCTCTGTTTCTGTATCTCTCTCTCTCTCTCTCTCTCTCTCTCTCTCTCTCTCTCTCTCTCTTTCTCTCTCTCTGTCATAAATAAATAAATAAATTAATTAATTAATTAATTTAAAAAAAAGAAAATATTCAGCATTTTTTAGTTCCTTTTCCAAACATCTTTATTCTGTCCAACTCTTTGTAATTCTTTATTTAGGATTAGTGGATTCATTATCCCCCCCCCCTTTTTTTTAGCTACTTCTTTCATTACCTTTCCTTGAAGCAGAATAGCATATCACTTCATGTCATTATGCACAATATCAGCCCCCTTTATCTTTCCAATGAAGCCATTTCTAGAAACAGCATTCTCATAATCAGTTCTTCCTGACTGTAAAGTGATTCATCCAATTTCTAAGTTTTAAATTTTAATTAGGTCATAGGAAAATCTTTTGACTTTCCATGAGTACAAATTCAAAGTTCCTTTTCAAAATACTGATCTAACTCTTACAAAATTAAAAGCTAAAAATGATGAACAATTGCATTTTAACACATTTCACTTTTATTAGAATATTTTCTGAATAGTGACTAAAATACACTTGATTTTCTATATTATAGGTGTCCATTGTATGAACTTGATGACTGCATTTAGATATTATGATTATGAACATTTTCATCTAAAGTCCCTTTCTCATAGAGACTTATCATTGTTAATTCTTCTTCAGCAATGATGGATTGAATCCAGAGCAATAACCAGTCTAAAACAATGTCCTTGATAGTGTTCACATAGAAATATCTAGTAGTATTTATTTAAAATTCTTAATAAATTTCTTTTGGAACTAATTTTCTCACCTGATATTTAAGCTTTATATGTCCCAATAAAATCCACTCAACTGATAATAGTTAGGGTGATCTTTTACAAATTCAGATTATGTGATTCCCTTTATTAAAATGATTAAGTATGTGGTAGATTAAGGGATACAACTTTCTCATATTCCAGGATGTATACCCATTTTCAATTACTTTGTTATTTCTTATTTTAAGAGCTAATATTTGCCCCTCCCCCATCCTGGATCTGGAATAGCTTTCTGCCTTACTTTGTGCCAAAGAATGTGGTAGGAATGATGTAATAAAAGTTTAGAAAGCTTGGCTTCAAGTGGCCTTACAGATTTTGTTTTCAAATGCTTGTAATACTGGGAAGTTTGTCATGTAAAATATCTGGTCTAGGTTATTGAAGAATGAAAGTCATGTTGAGTGTAACAAGGCCTTCATAGCCAACAGCCATCTAAAGCTGCTAGATGTGTGAGGCAATCTTGGAACTTGCAGCACATCAAATCCTACAGTTGAATGCTTCCATGTGAATTAGCCCTAGAAAAATCAGGTAATGACCTGGCCAGTTAACTCACAGGACCATAAGTGAAAACACAACACTATAGTTTTCAGACACTAAGTTCTGGGGTGTTTTGTTTGGTAGCAGTAGCTATTTGATACTAATGGCTTCTCATTCCACATTGTATTTTACTCTAATTACTCTAGTACATTGGTTCCCAAGTGATGGTACCTGTACCTCTGGAGGTAGATGCTGGGCTGTTCAGGGATACACAAAAAATAATCAGTAATGGTGAAAAAACAAGTATATTAAGAAAATGCAAAACGTTAATTATGGGATAATAAATGTTAAGTTTGAATCACTGTTAATGGAGACTTAAAAATTAGATCACATTAGTGATTGATGATTGGTGATGGTGTGGCTATGAACCCTTCCCCCAAACCACTCTTCTGCCAATCATTACACATTGTTTCAGCACAATCCATTTGCAACATTTCTAGAACTTCCCCAAGCATATAAATACATTTGTAGCCAGATTATTGGATTGGTTTAGTTATTCACTGAGTTAAAGTAAGTGTTTTGTCTTTAACTGTGATTCTTTTTAGAAGGTTCTTAAGTTAATGTTTTGACATAGTTTCAGTGATCATTGTCAGTGATTTTTAAGTGTGTCAGTTATGGATCAGTGGTTGAAAACATGGACGGTTAAATAAACAAAACTTGATGTGGATTATAACTTGATGCCAAGTACTTTTTAACATGTCTGCAAGTACGAGTACACCCATGTGGAGAGGTAGTAAAGAGATGTGTATCTCAGATACTACACAAAATAAAAGGAAGTATTAATACTACGAAGTGTATATTTAATATAAGTTTTTGTTTGTAAGGGATGGTGACTGTACAAAGATGTTGTGTGTTGAGTGTAGGAAAATGTTATCTAATGGTTGCATGGAACCCTCTCTATTCATGTAACATTTAGAAGTTAAACATCCTATGTATAAAAACAAAGAAATACATTATTTTCAGGACTTATAAAAGTGTTCAACTGTTACTTCATACAAGATGTTAGGAAAGAAAGACAATGAGAATGCAGTTAAGGGTTCATACCTATTATTTATTGCATACCTAAATTTGGCAAAAACCATATCATAGATGAAGATTCAATTTTTCCTTATATTAAGGACACCATTTTTTGTATGTTTGGGGAAGAACATGTCTGCAAAATTAATACTATCTTTTTTTCAAACAATATACAATATGTCAGACATTTCCTGAATTTGTGACACATTGTATATTGTTTGAAAAAAAGATAGTATTAATTTTGCAGACATGTTCTTCCCCAAACATACAAAAAATGGTATCCTTAATACAAGGAAAAATTAAATGTTAAAGCTATAGTAGTAGACATAATTAGAAAAAGTAAACTATTTTCCATCCAGGTCGATGAAAGTATTATGGTGTTGAGTTATCAGTTTTGCTCATCATTGCAAGGTAATTGGTAGGAAATAAAATTGAGGAAAACCTATTGCTTTGTTACCCATTGACAGTGTAAACAGGCAAAGATGTTTTTCGTGCAATCAATGGTTAGTTCATTGAAAAGGATATTGGTTTGCCAAATTGTTGTGGTGTATACATTGACAGAGGTGGGTGTATGTCAGGTTGTTCTGTAGGCTTACATGGCTGAATTAAAGAGGCAAGCTCCCCCTGTGCCATGGAGTCACTGCTTCATTCATAGACAAAGTCTTGCATCCAAAGCTCTTCCTAGTAAACTGAAAGATGTTTTTGATGAGGCTTTAAAAATTGTAAATTTTATTAAGTTACAACCATGAAACTCCAGAATGTTTAAAGCATTATGTAAAGAAATGAACAGCATTCACAGTAAATTACTTTTTGCATAGAGAGGTAAGGTGGCTATTTCATGGCAAAGTACTTACATGGATGTTTGAACTTAGACGTGAGGTTCAGGTATTTTCTGAAAACCATCATTTCCCTCCAAAGTTTCAGGACAGTGAGTGGATTCAAAGTCTTGCATATTTATCAGATTGTTTTTTCTAGACACAAACTCAACTTAGGACTTCAAAACAGCTCAATCACTATATTCAAATAAACCAACAAAATTGAGTCAGATTTAAAAACCTGTACTTTGGAAAATGTGTATTGAAAGAGGTCACCCTGAAGTTTTTGAAACTCAGCACAACTTTTTAGTGGAGAATGACTTGCACCTATCCTAAAACATGAAAGAGAATACTGTATGTCACTTGGAAGGCCTTAAAGTGTCCCTTTATAATAATTTTCCTCAAAGTGAAAAATAAAACAACTGGATTTCATATTTCTTTATTTTTTTTAACTGAACTGGGGGTCTCACTGCATTCAGGAAGCACACCCCAGTTCAGCACGTGGGTCCGCCTGGGCCGGAGCTGGGATTCGATCCTTGGTCCTTAGGGCTTCAAAGCGAGCACTTAACCCATTGAGCCATCCCGGCTTTCCCCAGATTTCTTAAATGAAGAATTCTTCAAAGAAGCTAAATTATCAATTAATGAAAAAGAGCAGTTAATAAAACATTCAACCAATTCTTTAAATTCAGAGTTTAAAAGAAAATATTTTGGAAAGAGAGATTAAAAATGGCAATTAGGTATACACTGTTTCTGTAGCCTCCCCAGATCACGTCATTTTGCAATTCATAGGGGAATAGTCAACCTTAGACAGCATCAGAAAGCTGACTGAAGTGAACCTGACAGCTAAGGATATAGGAAAGTTTTCCTGAGACTGGTATGAAAAGTGGAGACATGAAACAGGGTGACACGGAAACTACAGATAGTGAAAGCATTCTGGGTAGGGCACCTTGGGGGCAGAGACTCCCACATAAGGGTGAAGGGTGCTAGCTCCCCACTGGGCTTTTCAGCCCTGGAAAACATATGCAGGAGAGAAAAGATCTTGTCACATCTGGCAGGAAAAATCAGTGAGAATTCTGTCTTAACCAGTGGGACAGAAGTCAACTGGAAATCTGATGCTTTCTTAAGGGGTGTGCGCATAAGCCCAACTGATTTTCACTCACTAGGTGTTCAGTGGAGGGTCGGCATCTCTGAAGGCACCAGAGATGCACAGGGAGGGGATGAGCTATGGCATTTTGGGGTAAGGGTCTGAGGAAACCATTGTTCCAGTGCAGTTTGTTATACATGTGACCCATAGAAGGATGCATTTTTTTCCTAATGTTAAACCTCCTCAAAGGACTGATTCAGAGACCTCATCTGTCTAACATAATCTGCACACACTTGCACTGAGCAGCAAAATCACGAGCCCAAACACAGCTTAAACTACATTTCCTAGGGGCTGATAAACTGCTGAGCATCCAGCCCCACCCTCCTAGCTGCAAAACCAGTATTGAAGAATTCTGCAAGGCAGGTGGAAAAGCAGAACCTACAGTCAGGTAGGCAAAAATTGGGAAACTATGAAGGACTTCCTAACCAGGCTGCTCTGCCACAACCTCTACACAGTGAAAAAAGAGATACTAGTAGCAAAACCACTGAGCTCTCAAGAAATTTACTTACCCTTATGTTTTTTGTTTTACTTTTTTCTTTTCTGTAATTTTCTAGTATTTATTTTATTATTCCCTCTTAATTTTTACTTTAGTATATGCTTTATATATTTTCTGTATTTTTACTTTATTGCATTTTTAATTAATATCATCATGCTCTATACTCTTTTTATATTTTCTTTCTTTCTTTTCTTTTCTTTTTTTCCTTCCTCTTTCAAATTGTGCCCAGACACACTGGAGATTGTCCCATCTGACTCCAGTTGGCTGAGCAAGTGGCCCCACCCCGTTAATGGAGGGAAGGTACTCTTGCAGATTTTTGTAGGAGCAGCTGTCTGCAACTCCTAGAGAGACTTCAGTGCCACTCTGCTACCCTTCAGGGCAACTAAAAGTGAGCTGCGAGTGACAGACCACGAAGCTCATAACAACAGAGAGGAGGGAAGGAAAAACATTTTTTTTCTTCTTTTTAATTCTATTTTACTCTTTTTACTCTTTTTTCTTCTTCTATGATGGGGCTTAAATGGCACTATTTTTTTTTTTTACAATTATATCATCTACTTTTCTTCCTTCTTTTCTTTCTTTTTCTTAACTCTTCATTATTTCTTTTATATATTTTATTTTTAATTAAAAGTATTATATATTTCTTATTTATCTAATTTTACTTTATATCTTTATTTTTATTTTTATATTTTTTAAGTTTTTGTTTTATGTTTCTCTTATTACTATCATTTTTCTTCTTTTCCTTTTTATTTCAAAGTGCACACAGGCAACCTGAAGGCTTGCACACATGGGGAAACTCTGGGAGGCTGAGTGATCAAACTTGCTCTACTAGCAGGGGAAGACTTTCTTTTGGTCACTTGCATGAGCAACTGTCTGAGCACAGCTATGCTCCTTTCTACCTCCAGGGCAGCTAATGATGTGCTGCAAGTTGCAAACTGCAAGACTCTCAGGATCTTTTCTTTCCGTATATTTGTTTCTATGTTTGTTTGCATTTGTATTTGTGTGCTTTCTTTTTTTTTTTTTTTTCACAGTGAACACAGAACCCATAGAGATTTTCCCTATCAACATGGAGGCACCCTAGGTGGCTGAGCAATCAAACCCACCCTACCAATAGGGAAAAACTTGCTTGTAGATTTCAGCAGGAGCAGCTGTCAGTGGCAGACTGGGGAACTTTCTGTGCTTCTCTGCCATTCCCCCTGGTCAGTTCACAGGGTGCTCTGAGCAGTGTACTGTGCAATTACATTTGAAGTAAACACACAATATACTCAAGGGTCAGTACTAGATGCACTCATAAGAGATCAGAGAGATTGTACCATTGAATCACACAGGACTCATACTACATAAGGCCCCCAAGCAAAGACTTAAGAGTCATATGAGATAAACATAGTACAATAGAGACAAACACAGACAGGAATGTAGAACGAGGAATCAGAAAACCATGTTTCAAATAAAGGATCAAGAGAAACCCACAGAAATAGAGCTATATAAAATGAAGATAGTCAACCTACCAGAGGAAGACTTTAGAATACAGACTGTAAGAATGTTTAAAAAACTTAATGAAAACTTTAACAAAGAAAAAGCATCTATAAAGAAGGACATCAAAACCATGAAAAAAACAACTAGTCAGAAATAAAGAATACAATAATTAAAATGAAAACTACACTAGAAGAGATTGACAGCTGGTTAGATGAAGCAAAAAAATTGTATCAGCGATGTGTAAGACAAGCTAGCAAAAAATACCCAACTGGATGAGCAAAAAGGAAAAAGGAATTAAAATAAACGAGGAAAGCCTGAGAGACCTACGAGACAACATCAAGCATGACAATATTTAGATCACAGGTGTACCAAAAGAAGAGAGAAAGCAAGGGATTGAGGGCATACTTAAAGAAATAACAACTGAAAACTTCATTAAAATGGGAAAATAAATACACACAAAAACCCAAGAAGTGCAGAGAGTCCCAATCAAGATGAACCCAAAGAGGCTCACAGCAAGACATATCATAATTAATATGGCAAAGCTTAAAGACAAACAGAATCTTAAAAGCAGTGAGGAGAAGACAAGAATTTACCCACAAGGGAGCTTCCATAAGACTATTATGGGATTTCTCAATAGAAACCATGCAAGCCAGGAGAGAGTGGGAAGAAATAATGAAAGTAATGAAAACAAAAGCCCACAAACGAGTCTACTCTATCCAGCAAAGCTAGCCTTTAAAATTGAAGGAGAGATAACAAAATCTTCCAGATAAGAAAAAGCTAAAAGAATTCACTCTCACTAGGCCAGTGTTACAAGAAATACTACAAGAACTTCTTTAAGCAGATGAAAAGAGGACAAAACCAAACAATAGAAAAGCAAAAGCATGAATAATAACATGGCAATGAATGTATATGTACCTCTCCATAATCATTTAAAATGTAAATAGACTAAATGTTCCAATCAAAAGACATAGGGTAGCTGAAACAATAAGAAAGCAAGCCCAGACAATGCTGTCTACAGGAGACTCACCTCAGAAGAAAACACACACACAGACTCAAAGTAAAGAAATGGAAAATGGTATTTCATGCAAATAAAAATTATAAAAAAAAGCTAAGGTAGCAATACTTATATCAGACAAAATAAACTTTAAAGTGAAGACTATAAGAAGAGACAAAATTACATAATCCTAAAGGATTTAACCTAACAAGAGGACAAGAGGACATCACCCTTGTAAACATTTATGCACCCAGCATAGGAGTACATAAAGGCATAAAGCAAATATTGACTAACATAAAGCCAGACATCAACAGTAACACAATCATAGTAGGGGTCTTTAACACCCTATTGACACCAAAGGACAGATCTTCCAAACAGAAAATCAACATGGATACAGTAGTCTTAAATGATACACAAGATCAGGCAGATTTAATTGACATGTTTTAGAGCATTACATCCCAATGCAGCAGAAAACACATTTCTTTTCAAGTGCACATGGAACATTTTTCAAGGTAGACCACATGATAGGCCACAAAAGAACCCTAGGCAAATATAAGAAACTTGAAATTATATCAAACACCATCTCTGAACACAACAGCATGAAACTAGAAATCAATTACAACTAAAAGTCTGAAAAACACATATACACGTGGAGGCTAAAGAATATGCTATAAACAA
Source organism: Craseonycteris thonglongyai (assembly GCA_004027555.1). Taxonomy (NCBI): domain Eukaryota; kingdom Metazoa; phylum Chordata; class Mammalia; order Chiroptera; family Craseonycteridae; genus Craseonycteris; species Craseonycteris thonglongyai. Next base: position 755 of record PVKE010043088.1, on the reverse strand, counting down.
TGAATGGGTCCACAATGGAATTAAGGAAACAATCAAAAGGTACCTTAAGAGAAATGACAATGAAACTACCCAAAATCTATGGGACACAGCAAAAGCATTCCTGAGGTGGGAAGCCAAAGCAATACAGGCCTATCTTAAGAAACAAGAAAAAGCTCAACAACAACAACAACAACAACAAAAAAAAAAAAAACACCCTGAAAAAAAAAACAGTTTAACTTTACACCTAAGGAAACTGGAAAAAGAGCAGTAAACAAAGCCTAAAATGAGTACAAGAAGGCAATAAAAATATGAGAGTGGAAATAAATGAAATGGAGACTAAGAAGATAATACAAAAGATCAATGAAACGAAGAGCTAGCTGTTCTTTGAAAATATAAACAAAACTGGGAAACTTTTAACCAGAGAAACCAAATAAATAAAATCAGAAATAAAATTGGTGGAAGCCAGGATGGCTCAGTGGGTTAGGCACTCACTTTGCAGCGCCAGGGACCGGGGATCAAATCCCGGCCCCGGCCCTTGTGGAACCATATGCTGAACTGGGAGTTACCCCAGTTCAGTTCTCTCTGTCTCTGTATCTCTCTCTCTCTCTCTCTCTCTCTCTCTCTCTCTCTCTCTCTTTCTCTGTCAAAAAAATATATATATTAAAAAAAAAAGAAATATAATTGGAGAAGTGACAATAGACACCACAGAGATACAAGAAATTATAAAAAAATGTTACGTGGGGAAGCCGGGATGGCTCAGTGGGTTAAGCGCTCAC
>PVKE010043087.1:0-13499 GCA_004027555.1 Craseonycteris thonglongyai | reverse complement strand
TTCTATTTCTAGATGTACAACCAATTCCAATGCCTATTCACATTCAGTAGATACACAGTGCTAGATGAGAATTTTTGTAGCAGAACTACACATAACAATGTTAAATTTTAAACTTCCCAAATGTTCAACAACAGCAAATGGATATGTAAATGGTGATATATTCACATACTGGAATGTGTGTGATAAGCAAGAAAAAAAAGGAAACTACAACTTCTTACATCAATATGGATGAACCTAAAGACGAAATGTTGAATAAATGCCAAACACACAAAAAAAGACCATATAGCATTTAAATAAAGTTCAGAAATAGTTTGAAACTGCTCTTTGGTTCTAGAAGTTGTCACAGTGGTGACTCTTGGGGGAGAAAAGAAACTGGAACCAGGTGCTTTGAGGGAAGTGAGAATATTGTTTAATATTCTAGTTGTGCTTACAGGTCTCTTTTAAAAATTAATCAGGCTATACAATTTATTTGTATATATTTCTATGCAAGTTATTCCTTCATAAATACTTCACAAAACAAGCATAGAAATATGAGTGAACATATATTTGGTTTTGTTTTTTTTTTGTTTTTTTTTAAAAGATTTATTTTATTGATTTTTGACAGAGAGAGACAGAGAGAAGGGGGAGGGCCCAGAGCAGTCTCCATAGTTGACATTAGTTTTCCATATAGTTTCACTCCACAGGTGGGCACAGGGCTGCGCAGGGCAGGAACTGGGCTGGGAGCCTCCCACATAGGTCCCAGCAAGAACTGAACTGGGGGCACTCCCCAGTTCAGCATATGGTTCCGCATGGGCCGGGGCGGGGATTCGATCCTCGGTCCCCGGGGCTTCAAAGCGAGCGCTTAACCCGCTGAGCCATCCCAGCTTTCCCATATTTGGTTTTAAGAAATAAAAATATTGTGATGTGCCTGAAATACAGGGAAAATATTCTGAAGGAAACACATAAACAGAGCTAGAACGCATAATCCAAAGTAAATTAGAAGAATGTTACAATGACAAAGTTTACAACAAGTTCACTTGTCACCACTTATACATTAGAAAATCCAATCATGTACAATAATACACCTGGAACCTATGTAATTTTTACTAACAAATGTCACCTCAATAAATTTAGAAATAAAATAATAATAATAAAACAAAAAAAAGAAAATTCAATCCATAATGTTCTCTAAAAATCAATATAATGAAATCTCAATATTTTTTCTCTCGTGATTTCTCAAGAATGTTCAATGGTGACTAATATGTAAAAATTATTCCAGCATCATGTAATACAAATTGAAAAGCCTAGAAAGTGAATTCATTTTTAAAAGCAACTGTCCTCTTCCCTAATTACTCTTCACCTTTCAGAGAGCTGTTCTCTCTTTGAATTCTTTGTACTATATTTTCAAGTTTGAAGGCAAATTCTCCTGTATTTAGAAGATAGAAACAAAATAGAAGTTGCCCTTTGTATGGTAAAACTTGTTTCGAATCAGAGGGTTCACATGTTTCTAGTTGTTTATTCTAACATTAGCTATGACATTAAAGATATATATTTTAACTGAGGAAAGTATATTTTCCTTGAGCTTCAGCTCATTTTCTCATTTAAGGATATTATTGTGACAGGATTCATAGGTTAATATTGCTCTTTCATTCTCAGTTATTTACTGTTCTTTTAATGGTCTGAATATTGTATCACAACTTCTTGAATGCAACAATTTAAATTTTTATTTAAGAGAATAGTATGTTTAAATTTTTGGTATCATAGTTAGATTATAATAAAAACAATTTCTGAAATTTAAGAATAAAAATTATTGTCAAAAACACATCACTGAAGGCATCTGAGAAGAAAATCTCTGCTGGGCATACAGGTAAAGCAATAGAATTTGATGATTGCAATCAGGTGACTTGGCAATCATTAAAAATATTCTATGCACTAGTTCAGGACACATGCCAAAATGTGTTTTGCTAGATATATACAAAAGAAAAAACTGCCTTTAAATTTCTACACTGGAGCTTATTCGTGATATAAAGATTACAGAAGCAATCACTCTGATGGTCACTGATGACATTGTAATTATCAAGCCACTTAGACTCTACCCTCATTGTGCCAAGCACTTCAAGCTACTTTATTATCTTGCCCTTTTCTTGAATTTTAGAAGGATTATCATTGACTACCATATTAATAGCAGAACACGTATTAAGCAAATCAAATTTACTCTCAAATGTAACATTTGGCATCCAACTAAACTAATCAGGCCATGGTGTCAAAACTATTTCACTGATACATATTTTTTCACTAAAACAGTTTCTGATAATATATTTAAAGATTTTCTGAAATTATTCCTTTAAAGTAAAATATCTATTCCTTGAAGAAAATGCATGGGTTGTTAATTGTGCTTGATTTTTTTAAACAAATTTTTGTCTTAACCACTCTCTATTTGTCATCTATTGTCATATCAAATATACTGTCATTATTTTTCTCTCTCTTTTTCACAATTTCTGCTTCATATTTTTTTCTGTATTGGAACACAGTTCTCATCTACTTACTCTGACAGTTTTTGTTCTTATAATACAATAGAATTTCTTGTATTTGCTTCTTTTTCTATCTGTTTATCTCATTTGGTTCAGTATAAAAATTCTATTCTTAGTCCATAAGTAGTGAATACTCAGATACTAGTGGTAGGGCACTGTGCTCATTTGTTTGTTTGTTTGTTTGTTTGCTTGCTTGCTTGCCTGCTTGTTTTGCATGTAACAAGAGGTTTTAATGTCTCTAACTGCCAAGTTTCACCAGGTTTCTCTTGTGACATATTTGCAAGTCAGCGTTAGCTAAGTAAAATCTGGGATTGTGAATTAGACCAATGCAATTAGCCTTTATTTGGCTGCCTATTTTGTGCTTTGCCTACATTGTCATTTCATTCTCATGAAAAATAACCAATAATTATTACATGAACCTGAATACTTTGCAGTCATTCTCTCCTCCTACATCCTTATTTCAGAAATTAAGTTGTCTCTGGTGCATCTAAAATTTTAATGTAAGATAAAAAGTGAAATAGCAGCCACTAAGGAATTGTATAGTGCGGTATTATAATAGATCATCACCATTTATTCTAAAAGATAAATAAATGTTGCTTCAAGCCATCTAATTTAAAGATACCTTTTACTAAGAAAAAAAAATGGAGGGGGGGACTTTTGAAACATGTTGTGATTATTGTAATAATTAATACTGCCATAAATTTTTCCTAAAATAAGCATTGACACATGTGCATTCAAATAAATTAATATGTATTTTCTCTTCATTAGTACAAAAAGTTTGTAATGTGATTGAATGGGATACTCTACATAAAGTAAACCAACATAAATTTGGGGGCAGATAGTCATTGAGAAGCTTCTTGCTCTTGATTTTTCAAATTACATATATTTTGTAAACTTTGGCTGCATCCTTCCCCACCACACACACGCACACATCTGTGTGTGCGTGTGTGTGTGTGTGTGTGTGTGTGTGTGTGTATATATATATATATATATATATATAGTTCAATGCATTTTATACACACATACACATTCAAAATAATAAATTTCATTAACAACAGATAACTGGAAAAGTTCCTTAACTTATAAAGATCTAAATATTTGTACTTCATTTTACTCAGAAAAATCCCTAAGGTCAATTATATTAAAAAAATTAAAATTCAGAAATTTAAAAACATAGCCATCAAAGGTAAAAATTAAAAGAAGGCTCTCTGTTTCTCTTGGCTTTGTGGTTTTATAGTTTGCTTGCTTTTTCCTTGCTTATTTGTTTTAATGTGTTAATTTATTTTCCGATATTAAAAACATTTGTTTAAAAGTTTAGCGATATCTTGCCAATGCATTTAATTTCTCTTGCCAATGCATTTAATATCTACTAAAATCATGGAGTTTCAAGAATGAAAGAATTAAAAGTGTTTCAGATAGTATCCTAATAAACCATTTTATCAGAAAATAATTAGTTCTCACATTACCTAATATATATTTAGCTCTAAAAAAGCAATATTAATCTTGAACATCCTGAAAGGTGTTCTTGCCCTATTAAAAGCCTCTTTTTTTGCTATGTAAGCTATTCCAAAGAGACGAGAGATAGCATTTCTCTAGACCTCTATACATCCATTCTACTGTCAATTACTAATTTACTAACCATCAAAACTTTTACTAAGTCTTTTGAGTTCAAGTATATTTGGTGCTCTGAAAAATGTCATAAGGTGCTTTCACACAACATGAGATTTTAATGTTAGCTAAAAACATTCATGTCGACATTTTTCTGTAATACAAGTATCACAAAATCCAATTAAAATGAAGCATTCTCAAATCTAATGCTTTAAAATGTGAACTCAAATGCGAGTATTATTAGTGAATTTCATAATATTGTTCTAATAACTCTCTATTAACCCTGCAGATTGAAAACAGTTCAGTGTAATTGAAATCTCTATCAGGAGTGTTGAAATAATTGCTTGTTCTAACAACAGTTGGCTGTCTTCTTCTGTAGTTAAAAGCCAATCAACTTTAGTTTCCCTTAAACTAAAATGTTTAAAGTAGGTCACAGTTGTCAGATATTTTTTGTTGCTAAAATTATAATTCATAGGGAAGCCGGATTGCTCAGTGGGTTAAGCGCTCACTTTCAGTGCCGGAAACTGGGAATCAAATCCCGGCCTGTGCGGAACCATATGTTGAACTGGAAGCGCCCCCAGTTCAGTTCTCTCTCTGATCTCTGATCTCTCTCTCTCTCTCTCTCTCTCTCTCTCTTAAAAATAAATAAATAAATAAATGAATGAATAAATAAATAAATAAATAAAATTATAACTTATACTGGAATATTGTTCTTAGAAGCTATTTAACTATTTCCCAGGCATTTTGCTTGAATACAATAAACTTTATAAAACTCGTGATTTACAGCCAATGTTTATCTAAAGCCATGATGGTGATGTCATCTTTTTTTGTCCAGGGGAAGCATTTGTAATGAGTTCAAGACTGTACTCTCCTTGGATGATGTCACAAAGACAAGACTGTCCCTGTGACTTTATGTACCTTAGAAGGAAATAAACATAAATATGTTTCCTGACCATAGAAAATGAAAATCTTTTATTTTGGCCTCTTACCAATAAAATATATAAAACAAAATACAACATAAAATTTAGTATAGTTCATTGTTTCATCTGTGAGGCATTTTTTTTTTTTGACTTGATTATGAGAATCATTTGGGGCTCTTTTTAAAAATGCATCTTCCCCAAACCCTTCATCTTTCAGAGTCTGAGAAATTGGTCTAAAAATCTGTACTTTTAATAAATACCCCCAGGTAGTCCTAATCATCAGGAATTTAAGGGGAAAATGTTTTACTAAGCAACAAATAAACTTCAAAATCTTAGTTAAAATATGTCAAAAATAAATAAATAAACTAAGCTGAAGCCCTGGTACAACTCAGTTAAATAAAGTCATACATGAAATCCTTAGAGCATAGTACTATAGATGAGGACTATATAAGCCATGTACCTTAGGCAGAAGTCCTAGGATGAGAAGAGAAATACTTAAATCATTTACTTTTCCACTCTCTTTTTTTTTCCTGAAGATAACAGATTAATTTTTTATTAGTGTATCATTGACCTGATATTACATTAGTTTCTGTTGTAGAAGATTTTGATTCAACATTTGTATACCTTACAATGCAATCACCTTGATAAGTCTAGCAATAATATGTCACTATACAAAGTAAATACAATATTATTATCTATATTCCCTGTGCTGTACATTACGTGCTTATGACTTACATATTTTATAATTGAAGTTTGTACTAATTTCTACTCTGTTCTAAAAGTAGTTCTCAATTTTACTGCTTGGTAGAATTAACTGAGAGCTTTTAAAATCCTGATATCCAGGCCATGATACAGATCAATGAAATAAAAAATTCTGGAGGTGGTACCCAGGAATCAGAAATTCTGAAAGCTCCCCACATTATTTTAATATGCAGACACTGTTGACAACTTCTGTGTTAAATGTTAGTTGGTGAGAATTGTATTCAGTGTAAGTGAAGTTCAGCATCAACATTTGATCTCACACAAACCAAGAAAAGCTATTAAGGGGAAGCCAGGGTGGCTCGGTGAGTTGAGCGCTCACTTTGCAGCCCTGGGGACCGAGGATCAAATCCTGGCCCTGGCCCATGCAGACCCATGAGCTGAACTGGGGAGTGCCCCCAGTTCGGTTCTCACCAGGGTGAGACCTTGGCCCAGTTCCTGCCCTGTGTAGCCCTGTGCCCACCTGTGGAATGAAACTATGTGGAGAAACCAGTGATGTGCAACTATGAAGACTGTTCTGGACCCTCCCCCTTCTCCCTGTCTCTGTATCTCTTGCTCTCTCACTCTCTCTGTCAAAAACAATAAAAATTTTTAAAAATTTTAAAAATTTTAAAAATAAAAAGAAAAGCTAATAAAGTTTACTTTCATTTCTGGAATATTGCACAAACCTGTAAGCTATATAGATCTTAGAGTATCACATGAAATGTTATTCCTATTCATTCTCACTCAGTCATGTAAGCATCCATCAGTGCTCTGCGTCTTGTCAGCCTATTTCTTCCAACATAAAATTTCCCAGCAGTCTTCCACATGAAGATATTGGTAGCCATTCAAAATCATTGCATCAATTTACTATTTTGTTAGGGGTTACAAATTGGTGATAATCGAATTTTCTGCATTTATTTTCTGAAATTTTTCTCTAGCAAATAGCATTTCTCATAAACTATTAGGTTGTTATACTTTACAGATTCAATGGGAAAGGCTAAATAAATGATTGATGCTTTCCCTTTGTTTAGCAGTTTTCAGGATAATCAATTGATTTGCAAGCAAACCCAAATGTATACAGTTTCATATAACTTTTTTTTCATTTTTTGTTAAGGACACAAATTTAACGTAATTGTTGCCTTACATTTTGTTGCATTTTTTTTAAATTTTTAAATTAGCCCATATCATGCTAGTGATAGCCCCTTCAATATGCCTCAGGTATCCTTTTAATAAAACTCAATAGTCTTTGCTTTTTGCCTTTATATTCAACAAAATATTCCAAGCTTATTTTGCATATTTCCTCTCCCAGGTATAAAATTATATATTTCTCTTTCCCTTTAGTGGAAAATGGCATTGATAGTACACAATCTGAGCATTTAGGGGTGCTCATCATTATGGGATGGTCACTTTTCCTAGGCCTATTTAGAGAAAACGCTTGTGAAATTTAAAGTATTGGCAATTCAAATTTAAGATTACAGTGTTTTTACAAAGTTCTCTAATTATGTTTATCTTATATCTACATTTGTGGGTACCAATAACTTTAACATAGATACTCTCTTATTTTATCCACATACAAATGTGTATTTGTATCTCAAATCTATTGCATCCTATCATTCCTAAAAACTACATTTTCATATATAGTTCTGTACATAAATATTGTACATAATATGTAAAATTTGGCAATAATGATTCTAATATTACTATTACTGAAAACAGCTTAATGTGCATATGCATTTTTAACATTAAGATATATTCTATTGTGCATATTGAATATACCATTGTGTTTTAAAGGCACTTAAAATAATTACTTTCTATAAAATAAGACCCTAATATATTAATCATAAATATGTTAAAGTCTTTGATAGTTCCAACATCTGGGTCAAATCTGAGTCTGGTTCTGTTGATTGCTTTTTCTTTGACAATAAGTAATTTTTTTCATGTGTATTGATGTGTCTTGTAATTTTTTCCTCTCCAAGGTGTAACAGGTCTTTGCTTTATATCAATGCAAAATTCTTAGTAAGAGAAGGCTTTTTGCCCTTCCCACACTATTGAAATACTTCCTTTTTTTCTTTTTTTTTTTTTAAGATTAATTTTACTTTTTGAGTGAAGGTGTGAGAGAGAGGGGTAGGGGTGGTGGGAGGAGGGCCCAGAGCTGTCTCCATAGTTGTATGTCATAGTTTCATTCCACACAGGTGGATGTGGGACAACACAGGGCAGAAACCAAACTGGGGAACTCCTGCATGGAAGGTGAGAGTCTATACCACAGATCTTAGTGGTTGCCAGTTGCACCATAGTTCAGCATATGGGTTTGCACATGCAGAGGCCTGGATTTGATCCCCAGACTTTGCAGTTGCAAGGCAAGTGCTCAACCTGTTGAGCCATACCTGCATCCCTCTTTTGTTTTTTAATGAGAAAAATCAGAAGGATATATCTCAAACCCAGAGGAAAAATAAAGAAATAAATTTTATATATATATATATATATATATATAATTTTTTTTATTTTTTTTTATTTTTAGGGCAACAACAATCTAAAAAAAAATCCCAGGTTTTACAGCCGTAAATGAAGTAAACCACTAGGAACTCTACTCATACACACAAACAAATAAACCTGTCCAGATTAATTCTAAGGAACAAGATATTTGGCATATAGAATTCCCTGTGATAGAAACGGCTTTGCAGAAATTGCAAGGGTCTCTACCTTTCCTTTTCCTCATTCTATCAAAAACTATATGTTATTATAGCATATTTGCATCAAAAGATAAAAAGGAAATATTGTTATATATAAACATTATATATGTTTCTAAAGTATGATTTGTAAATGCTGTAAGGCAATGAATGATAAACAGTAGTAGGTTGTGTATAGCAGAAGCTAAGACAGTGGCCAGAGGATACTTCATCTGTCTAACCAGAAACCCAGCCAACATAAAAGATAAATGGAAATAACCTGAAATATTAATAAGGAAAGTGAGACTCCTGAGGAAGGATCCAACGGCTGAAATTAATAAACTATGGGCCTATTTATCAGATCACGTATCGGGCTTATTCAAATTTGAGAAAAACACCTTGAGCTAACCAAAACAAAAGAGAATAGCTTTGCATCCAGCTTCTACCTAGAATCCTGCAGGGGGAATTTCTCTCTGACCAACGACTCATGAGAGATGTATTCCCAGACTTCCCCCTATCAAGATCAAAGAGCTCTTCCTGGTAGGGCCAAAAATAAGAATAATGTAATATCCCTCTCTCTTCTCCATATATCCATTTTACTGTATAACTGTAACAAAAATAAAGGTATGTATGGTAGGGAGGAGAAGTAGTTTAAATATTTCTTCAAGAACATTTGCTTTCTTGTCTTTTATTTTCTATATAATCTTTGGGATAAGACCATTAGTCACATAGAAAATTAGAATTACCCTATTTGGTGTTGTTGGAGTGAAGAAAGCACAGAAATCATGAATAAAATAAAAATTGTTTTGTTTTCATACTCAGGCTCACAGAGAACATATACTGCTTCACAGAGCATACTTACTCTATAATTTCCTTAAAAAGAACTTAAATTTTTGCATATTTAAAATCCCATTTCCTGGCCTTTCACAGAACACCAAGTAACTTGAATTAATCACCACAGACATTTTTAAAGAAACATCACTGCAGCCAACAGTGAGCTTTTTCGAAAGCTAAGTTCTCTATTTCAATTAAACATGAAAGTGATATGTGTTCATAATGTAAGTTTATCTCAGCCAACTTCAAAGTACAAACAGTACAAGAAAAAGAAAAAGAAACATTCCACTCATGTTTGCTGATAGATCTAGCTGAAGGTACTCCAAACAGTTTGGGTTTAAGATGACAACTGAGAAGACCCATCATCTCTAATTTTCCTCTGACTATGAAATAAAACAATGCCATAAATGGCCTCGTGTGGTGAGAAAAACTTTCTAGTTATTCTTCTTTACCAGCTGGTATCTTTGAAGTTACAGCATCTATCACTGACATATGTTTTATTCAGTCTTACTTCTACATAAAAGAAATTATATATAATGTTATTTTAGCACTTTGAAAAGTGTTAAATTAATTCATCAGGAAGCCAGTAGAATGAGGACTCTTGAGTGCTCTGGCAGACTGTGGAAGCAACCAAAGCACCTGAAGGTTATAAAGGTCAACCAATCACAACAGCAGCCAGCAAGGCTTTTTGGCTGTAGCCAATCAAGAATTTTCTTGGGGAAGCTGGGATGGCTCAGCAGGTTAAGTGCACACTTTGCAGCCCTGGAGCCTGAGGATCGAATCCCCACCCCAGCCTGTGCAGACCCATAAGGTGACCAGACATCCCGCTTTTGGCAGGACAGTCCTGACTTTTAACAATTTGTCCCGCATCCCGTGGCGTTTTAAAAAAGTCCCGATTTTGGGAAAGAATGCATGACAAGCTAGGGAACGGTGGGAGATAGACCAAATTTTTAATTAAGAACACACACCCCACCCCACCCACCCCCAAACCCCACCCACCCCTGTCAATGGTGTCCCGCTTTACAAATGTTAAAATCTGGTCACCTTACCTGGGGTGTGCCCTCAGTTCAGTTCTTGCTGAGGCCTATGCGGGAGGCTCCCAGCCTAGTTCCTGCCCTGCACAGCCCCATGCCCACCTGTGGAGTGAAACTATATGGAAAACTAATGCTGTCAACTATGGAGACTACTCTGGGCCCTCCCCGTTCTCTCTGTCTGTCTCTCTCTGTGTCAAAAACAATAAAAATAAACCTTAAAAAAAAAAAAAAGAATTTTCTTTTTTTTGCTCCACCTTTTCTCCAGAAAAGTCTTCCCAGAAAGCCTATTGATGAAGCATTTGTACAATTTCCCAGTTGACTTTGCTAGGTTAGAATTGATTTTTGCTCAAATAATTTCTTAAAATTAATATGCCTCAGTTTACCCCTCTAGCAAAAGTAAACAAGGGTTTTAAAGAAAAAATTCAGGTTTTACTCAGGTGTGTGTGTGTGTGTTAAGAATTTTACTATAAACAGCCATTACTTTATAATATTGAAATATGTCAGTGCCTTTATGGGACTTCAATGTCAGCAAAGCTGGCTTGCCTTGGCATTCTCTTAATTAACAGTTTAGCAACTAAACTTTAGCTGAATGATCTGGTGAGGCTTCTTCTTTTTCTACTGACTGCCTCTTGTGATGTTCCAGTTAATGCTTCTGTTCTTTCTTTCTTGGTAGCTGTGCTTTTGAAAACCAAATATCTTTTCTCTTAGTAGGTTTGTTTCTATTGCTTTCAAAACCTTCATTCTAATTTTGATCTTCAGTTTGTAAAATTACTGATTATAATCTAAGACAGCACATAAAACAAGGATAACAGATGTTGCATAATTGTTAATTATGGAAAACAAAATCATCTGCCATCTATGATATAGTCAATAATAAATTCTTTCTCTCCTACACTCCTGTTGCAGATTTTTAGCACTTTCCCATTTCTATATTGTACGTATTTATTAGCACGTATGCCTTAGCTTCTACAATAAATTTTATTCTTTCTGAGGAAAGAAGTAAATAATTAATTATTTTTGCCTTTTCTTAGTAGTTCTAAAATAGTACCTTTAATAAATATCTGAAAAGTGTAAATACATCTATGAGACAAAATTTTGTAGATTTACTAAATAAATTTTAGAAAAATAATATTTAAATGTTGTAAAATAAAATGTAGTACACTAGAAAACACTAAACATAGTACATATAAAACTGAATTAGTTCCCTACTGTATGTTTCCCCAAACCTAGGCTTCCTCCCAATTCAGCTATACTCCCCTAATTTAACTGTATAAGCTTTTAATTCTTTTTTTGTATCAAAAAATAATTTGCTTAAATTGCTATATATTGACTTTTCACTTTCAAATATTTAAAACTGAGCTACTATCAATTTTCACAATTGACCATTATCTATAGTTTGCTTATTGACTTGTCATTAAAAAGTATGTTGATTTACATATAACCATTTTCTCATTGCTTTTTTATCTCAGTACTATTAAATCAGTATTTTAGTTTATCTTTCACCTCTTAAATTAAAAACTATACGGTACTTTAAATTGAACACATATCACTATTTTAAAAGTGAATCACTATAGCAAACCTTTTTGATGGTGCCTAGTTGCAAAACCATAAGCATTCAACACTCTCCCTTACACACAACTCCTTTATTATTGTCATTAATGATAAAAGCAAAAAAATACATTTCCTAGCATACCTTACAAGAGGAATAGCTAATGCAATTCAAAACAGTTTAATGAGGTTTCCAGAAAATCTCATTAAGGGAATTAACTCAGCTGATAGGTATAACCTTTTGTCCTTTTTCTTTCCTCCTTATGAACTTGGACATGATGAGAGCTTAATGATGGTTTGCCCTAATGGGTTCATGCTGGAGCACTGTTCATGGTGGCCAAGTCATGGAAACAACCAAAGTGTCCTGTGATAGATGACTGGCTAAGAAGTTGTCATACATTTCCACAATGAAATACTACTCAGTGATAAGAAAAGATGAAACCGAGATATTTTGTGACAACATGGATGGATCTTGAGACCATCTTATTAAGCAAAATAATTCAGACAAAAAAAGTCAAGAAACATATGACTTCACTTATAGGTGGAATATAAGTCTGAAAGTAACACAGAAACAAAAATTCATGGACTCAGTCAATAATTTAGTGGTTACCTGAGGGTAAGGTGGGTGGGGTTGGGGAGTAGGAACCAGGCATCAAATACATGGTGACGGAAAGAGAACTGACTCTGGGTGGTGAGCACATAATGCAATACATAAACAATGTAATGCAGAGTTGTACACCTGGAACCTTTGTAATTTTTACCAACCAATGTCACCCCAATACATTTAATAATTAAAAAATTAAAATTAAAAAAGAAAAAAAAAGTGTGCTAAGCAGAAGTGGTACATAAGAAAAAGAGAAAGAGCTTGGGACCTTGAGAGCCTGTGGGACTTGCCATACTATTCCTTGGCTATCTATTTCTGGACTTCTGTTAAAAGAGAAAAAATAAATAACACTTTATATTATTTGAAAAGATGCTAATAAAGTTTTCCATCATACCACCCAACTTATAAAGGTACTTAACTTATAATTATTGAAATAATGTATGTTAACAGAAAATTTTTAATTTTATTTCAGAGAATTAGATGAAAGAGTGAAACAAATGGATTATAAAATTTCTAGAACTTTAGTATAGGCTTGTTGGTATACAAGGTTGAAGAAAGAGTCAAAGACTTGACATATAGTCTATGTAATTTACCGCAGGGGTAATGGAGGGACAACATATTGTTACACTAGGTAATGTGTATCCTAGGTCTGCCTGGCGTTGATTGAGATGATAATGCAGTAAGAATAGAAGCCAAAACAAACCTCTTAATCTTGGTAAGATTCATGTTAATAAAATTATTATGACTATTTCTTCCAAACCTCCAAGAAACCTAAAGCTAGTTTTGTTTTGTTTTTTAAAGACTTATTTTTATTGTTTTTGACACGGAGAGAGATACAGAGACAGAGAGAAGGGGGAGGGCCCAGAACAGTCTCCATAGTTACACATCATTGGTTTTTCCACATAGTTTCATTCCACAGGTGGGCGTAGGCTGCACAGGGCAGGAACTGGGCCAGGGTCTCACCCTGGTGAGAACTGAACTGGGGGCACTCCCCAGTTCAGCATATGGGTCCACACGGGCTGGGGCTGGGATTC
>PVKE010043086.1:0-13502 GCA_004027555.1 Craseonycteris thonglongyai | reverse complement strand
TCTCTCTCTCTCTCTCTCTGTCAAAAATAAAAATAAAAAAAAATAAAAAAATATATATTAAAAAAATAAAAATAAAAGCATAATGGCTAAAACCTTACAAATCTGGGAAAGAAAATGAACATCTAGATTTAATAAACACAACAGGAGGAAGGAAGGAGAGAAGGAAGAAATGTAGGTAGGTTGGCAGACATAAAAGGCATTAAAATCAGAAGGAAGAAGTAAAATTATCACTATTCACAGACTTTGCATAGAGAAAACCACAGAGATTCAACAAAAATATGTTAGAACCAAGCAACATACAAAAATCAGTTGTGTTTCTATACACTAAGAACAAATAATCCAAAATGGAAATTGAGAAAACAACTCATTTACAAGTGCAACAACAACAACAAATTATATATATAACATTTCAGAACAAACTTAATTAAGGTGAGACATATACTGAAAACCAGAAAACATTGGTGTTGGAAATTAAAGCAGATATAACTAAATGAAAAGAAAGGTGTTGTTCATGTATTGAAAGATTTAATACTCTTATAATGTCCATACTACTCAATGCCACCTGCAGATCCAATGTAATTCCTATGAAAATTCCAATATCATTTTTTGCTGGAATATATAAAAACAATCCTAAGATTCATAAGGAACCACAAAAAACCCTATTAGTCAAAACAATCTTTGGAAACAAAAGCAAAACTGAGGCGTCACACTTCTTGACTCCAAAATATCTTAAAGCTACAGTAATTAAAACAGTATAATATAGGCTTAATGACAAACACACAGTCCAATGGAACAGAATAGATAGTCAAGAAATAAATCTACACATATGTCAAATATCTTTGACAAGGATGCCAAGACTATTCAATGGGGAAAGAGATAGATTCTTCAATTAAACGTTTTGGGAAAACTGGAGGATTGGGCATACAAAAAATGGAATTAGACCGTTATTTTACACCACACATGAAAATCAACTCCAAATGAATTAAGCACTTAAATGTAAGACCTCAAACTACAAAAGTCCTAAAAAAACATAGAGGATAAGCATTATATCATTAATCTTGGCAATGATTTCTTGGACATGACACCAAAAGCAGAGGCAACTAGAATAAAAATGGACCAATAGCGTCTACATAACAAAGGAAACCTCAACACAGAAAAAAGGCAACCTATGGAATGACAGAAAATATTTCCAAACCATTTATATGATAAAGGATTAACACATGAGGAACTCCTACAACTCAACAGCAACTCAAATAACCCAATTTAAAAATGGATAAAGGACTTGAATACATATTTCACAGGACAAGAGAAATTTATTGTCTCATATATCTGGAAGCTAAATGTCTAAAATTAAGGTTCTGACAGGGCTGTGGTTTGTCTGAAATAAGTAGGGGAAGAATCCTTCCTCTCCTTTTCCTAGCTTCTGGCTGTCAGCGACTTTTGGTGTTCCTTGAGTTGTGGGTACATTACTCCAGTCATCTGGCCTCTTCTTTTGTGTGTATTCACATCATCTTTCCTCTATGCCTATCTGTCTTTGTGTCCCAAATTCTTTATTTATGAGGACATCAGTCATACTGGACTAGGGTCCATAGTAATGACTTTATTTTTACTTTGAGATCAATGTTTTTCCATATGTATCTGTCTCTATTCCTACAAAGACTTAATGATTTTGATGAAGAATTCTGATTCCCTTACCAATCAGCTACAAAACACTCTAACATTTATATTGGAATATCTCACAAGTATCTATATGTTCATTTTCTAATATGTCTTTAGTCATTCCCTAAAAATATTGCTTATGAACTTAATAAATTCAAATTATATGTTACTAATTTTGTTTTCCATAACATTACTTACTTCATTGATTACATCCTAGAGTTATGATGCTGAGTTCATTAAACAGTTCCATCCACGTTCAATTATCCATAACAATCTTGTATTCAGCTGTCATATCCTTCTTCAGCCATCTTCAATATCAAGGTTTCATACATTTTATACTTGTTCACTATTCATTTTATAAAAAAAGTTAAAGATTTAAAATATAAAGTTAGAAGATAACCTCTATACAGAAACAATTATGAGAGAGAATTGTACTATTTTCCACTTTTTCATAAACATGGTATTGCATTTCAGAGTCTTCACCAAAGAGTAGATTTGCTTTAGGAATATTCTTTCACAGAATGTTAAATAGACAAATTCAGGCATATGTTATTTTCATCTAAATATTAATTTTACCATACTATTTATTTGATAGACTTTGTTCACACTGTCATGATACAACATAGTAATACACTCTATCAATGATCTTTAAAATGTTTTAATAACCTTAATAATTACTGAATCACAAAAATATGTTTTGAGATATCCTATTGTATGTTTAGTATTGTTCCAGGTCAAAACATCTATGGTTTAGAGGCAGAAAGCTGATTAATGAATTTTTCTTCTGTTTGGGGACAGGCCACCATTTATAAAGAAAACAGACAAATCACTTCAAACAGAGGAGGCACTCAAAATGAAGTGGTGTGCTTCTTCAATTAATGCCACATGACCTTTCAAGATGAAAGGATGGTAGTCATCACCCAGAGAAGAGAGAAAACAGTTCTATGTGCTATTTCCAGGGTTTAGAGGTCACTTGGTTACATAGAAAACAAAGTACAATGGAGACTGCAGAAAACGCTAGAGAGAGAAATTGTGGCTACGTATTTTTCTAAGCTTCCTATTTACCACCAGTGTTCATCTTTTAGTAAGCCTATCTGTTCCCCAAACTAAGATCACATTCTGTTTATTGTGTGGCTGGGGCCCTCCTTACATTCAGTTGTCTATCTGTGCCCTCTTTAGAGTGCAACAAATTGGCCTAAATCAAGAGCCAAATGGCATGTCTAACTTATTCAGAATTCTGGTGATCATATGACAGAGCTTAGAGAATTTGAGGGAGGTCTCAAACAACAAAGCAGGATATTATTTTCAGTGAAGTCTTGTGGCTATGTGTACCTCTGTTATAAGGACAATTAGAGTCTTTGTTCCTTCTATGATCCTAAGAGTCAGCTTGACTGTCTTATTGAAAATACTCAAAGGAGTTCCCATGGCCTTTCCAAAGCATTATTGACTATATACAGATTACTCTGTATTTGAAGCCTCCAAAACATATATTAATATTTAGAAAAAATACAAGATTTTTTTCACTGCTCTAGTTAAAAATTTTTTTATTTCCCAATGAAATGTAACTAAGATAACATATCCCAAGTTAAAGCCATGAAATAACTAAATTTTAGTAAGTAATAAGTTTTGTTTTAAACACATCATTCAAAATGCAAAATTTGCACTTGTGAGTTCAAATTTAGGCTCAGTATTTTTTTTTCATTCCTGAATATGCCCATTGCACCTTTTCTACACTAGTTCACCAGTTCATATTTTGAAAACAAATCTGATTTGTACTCAAAGACTTCTGAAACCTCTGAAAAATGTACCTTTTTCTTTTTCTCCTAGAACTGGTAGAACCAGAGTATAATATATAATAGTATAAATTTGGATGCTACAGTGAATTGGAACACATAAAATTGTATTGGGGGGACACCAGGATAGCTCAGTGGGTTGAGTATTCATCTGATAACCCCAGGATCTGAGGATCGAATTCCGGCCCCGGCCCGTGTGGACCCATATGCTGAACTAGAGTGTGCCCCCAGTTCAGACCTCACTGGAGCGAGCCTTCTATGTGGGAGGTTCCTGGTTTGGCTCCTGCCCTTGGCATGCTTCCCATGTGGGAGCCCACAGGTTTGTGGGGGCATGCCTCTCATAGGGAAGGCCCTTGGCCAGTTAATACCCTGTGTAGTCTCACACCCACCTGTGGAATGAAACTATGTAGAAAACTAATGATGTGCAACTATGGAGACTGCTCTGGGCTCTCTTCCTTCTCTCTCTCTCTCTCTCTTTCTCTCTGTCAAAAATAAATAAAGTAAAATAAAATGGTATTGGTTTATTAAAAAAGATAAAATATATCATATTTAGTGAATATCAGAGTTAGAGGAAACCTATGATTTTTACAAAGTACTACTAACTTATAGATGAATTTTGACTACTTGTTCAAATTTACAGTTGAGAAGTCTAGAGTCCAATGCCTCTGATTCTTAGTTTAGTATTCTCCCCACACTACTTTGGCTCTAGAGCTCTAGAGTATATATGGTGCTAACTGAGAATAAAAATGTCTATATTTTTGTAAGTTTTATGACGTGCTTATACATTTCTACCTCCAAGTTAAGTAAGCTACCACAATATTCTAAAACCACAGGGAAAAAAAATTCTTCAATTTTCACAAAACCATTAAGCAGCAGATGGCAAAAGTCAAAGCTTCAGAATCCCCAAAGCTTACATAACTGCTTCAAATCAAATAAAAAAAAAAACTTGAAAATTGCAGAATGATCTTTTTAAATGCCTTGAATAGTGCTTTAACAATACTTTTCTTCTCAGTTCTCTCTCTCTTTTTTTAATTGTAAAATGAAGTACAGTACTGCATTAAATCATCTCTAAGGATTAACCTATCTACCTGATCAAACAACAATATTTTATAAGAAATTCAAAAAGTTTATGAAAATTACCACTAGTTATGCACACTGCTTTGGTTTGTTCTCAAAATATTTACTATAAGTGTTAAAAAATGTTCCTGGTCTTTCAGCAGGGTTTGATAACAGTTTTGAATTCTCAACTCAGACTTTTCTCTATAACCACATTTTGTGCAATACACATTTAATATTTTATAAAGATTCTAAGTTTCAAAATTATATAGTGAGAGTCAATATATTTATCAGTATGAGACTTTAAAGACATAACAGTTTTTTAAATTGAACTAAAAAGATCTAATACTTAAGGTAAGAGATACAAATACTGGGTCCAGCAGAAGTAACTCCCCTTTTTTTATTAGCTGGTAACCTATAATAAATCTCTTATTAAAAAATCATAAACATGTAATTCTGTAACATAACAATATCACACTCAAGCACACCATATGACATGTTAGGTGAAATGTTCAAATTGCTGTTCATCCTGTGAGAGGCAAATCAAGTCTTACAACGTTATGGCGTTACTTTGTGGGACCCTTTATTTCTCCCATATATCAAGAAGTCTATTTCTCCCATATATCAAGAAATCTGTGAATCGTGGCCCTCAAGCAATTCCATCAAGCCATATGTTTTGAAAATAAAACTTCATTGGAACACAATAACACTTATTTGTTCACACATTGTCAATAGTTGCTTTTAGTTCACAATATCAGAGATAAATATTTGCAACCAACAGTTTTTGCCTACAAAGCTTGAATTATTTACTATCTGATCCTTTACAGAGAAAGCGTGATGATCTTTACCACATAGAGATAAACATAGGGGAAAAAGACCATGTGGTTCAAGTTTATACTGAAAAATAATGTGAAGACTTATCTGACTTAAACATTCATTTGGAAGCCCAGAACTTATACATAAAGGAATTAGTAGTGATTTAGTTAGAAATGAGTTTTAAGTGATTTTTTTAAAAGTTGTACTTATATAGCAAGAACATCACCCTTTTCCTTTAAATTAATTCTATTTAAGATTACTAAAATATATACTAATGCTTTTATTAAACATTAAAAGTTTACATTTTTTATTGTTGATATTTTTTCAATGAATGTGTATCTTATAACAGTTTTGGGTTTGCAAAATTATTTTGAAGGTAGTACACAGAGTTTCTGTATACTCCACATACAGTTTTCTCTACTATTGCCCTCACACATTAAAATGGTACATTTTTCTTTTAACAAAATACATTTAATAAATTGTTATTCATGCATCATTATTAACTAACATCCTTACTTTATTTAGATTTCCTTAGCTTTTATTTAATGTCCCTTTTCTATTTCAATAATCCTATTCAGGCTACAACATTACATTTAAGAGTCAGATCTCCCTTCAGTTTTGAATATTTTCGAGTTTTCTTGTTTTAGATGACCTTGACAGTTTTGAGGAGTACAGCTTGGGTATTTTGTGGAATGTCCCTATACTGATAGTTGTCTGAGGTTTTACATATGATTAAACTGGGCAAATGTGTTTTGGGAAAGAAGACCACAGAGATAAAAAGTGTCATTCTTATCACATTATATTAAAAATTCCTACTATCAACATGACATTAGTATTGATGTTAATTAATTAACCTTGATCATCTGGCTTGAAATAGTGTTTGTCAGGTTTCTCTACTGTAAAGTTACTTCTTTCCTCTCTTTTCTTACTGAACTCAGTGGAAGAAGTAAATATGCAATGCCCATATTGACAGAGTATGACATATATTCTACCTCCTTGATAGTGGACTATCTATATTAACTATTTGGTATTCTTTTGCAAGGGATATTTAACTATTCTCCATCATTTGTTTATTTATTCAGTAATTTACTTATGTGAGTATAGATTCATGGACATTTATTTTATACTTAGGTTTATAACTTGATCCTACTTTACTAATGTACTTTGACTATTTTGATATACTTTCACTATTTTGATATACTTTCACATACTCAATACATAGTATATGTATTATACTAACCTATATATTCATTTATATAAATTTTATATGTGTAACCACCTATATCTTTAGTAAGCTAAATGTGAATTCTTACTGTCTTCAACTCCTATTTTTGTGTAACCCTTTACTTTTCTGTAAATTCCTTGTCCAAAGTGAGAAACTCTGTACCCTCTGTCATTTTTTAAGTTTAATTGTTAATTCCAGTACACATGTATATTGGTTTCAGAAACATAAGCCTTCACTCTCATGGAAAACAGCTTTACCAACTAGAAAAATGGTGTACAACTTTGGTTCCCTTGGGCCCCATTGAAAGAATAATTGTCTTGGGCCACACATAAAATATTCTAATGCTAGCAATAGCTGATGAGTAAAACAAAGGTTGCAAAATAATCTCATAATGTTTTAAGTATTTGTGTTGGGCCACATTCAAGCTATCTTGGATTACAGGTTGGACATGCCTGAACTAGAACATAGTGCTCAAGAATCTTTACTTTTGTCTTTTGTCTTACAGATTTCACTTATGTCCAAACTTATTTAGGATAGCAACTTCCTCCATAACCCCATTTGGTGAAGCCATTTCATATATTTGTAATGTACTCTATAGATTCTGTTGTCACATTCTTCACACTGTCCTGGGATTTTCTAACTTCTTAAATCTTTTTTAATCATCTATATTTTCTTCTCTGTGCTTTAAAGTCCTGTTGTTTTTAAAAACTTCTTATGGCTTGTATTCACCATTATATTATTATACAGAATATTTTTACCTCCCTAAAAATTTCCCCTAAACTTGACATATTCAACCCTCCTTCTAGACCTCATTAATATACTTTAAAGAATAAAGAAATGTGATCAAGTAGGTTTAATTTTTTGTTATATTTTAAATGCAAGGTCTTTTGTCAGTAGGCAGATCTATCATTGTAATGCAGTTTGATACATAGAGAAAATAAATACATGATTATATCATCAATGATGCCCTAAAAACATTTGACAAAAAATATGCCAAACTTTTGTGTTTTAGCACTAAGAAGGATGGACATACAAGAAAAGCTTTCATGTGTCATAGATATTACTCAGTAGTAAGTAAAACTCAGGAAGGTACAAATGTAAATGTGAAGGAGTAACAAGACAATGAGATCTATTGTCATTTATAGATTATTTAGTATGATTCAAAACTGCATTATTTTGAATATATTTCATAACAAGAATTGTGTTATGTCAGATTTATACTTGCTTTCTAAATGCAAATGTTTCTCTTTTCTATATAAAAAATGAGTTTCATAATTTGATCATAAAAGTACTACTTGCAATATAGTAATAAAGTGTTAAAATTATCCCCCTTGTAATATTAATTTTGATATTATGCACACTAACTTGTCAGGAAGAACCATGCAATTCATCCTTATCATTTTAAATTACATATGATGTCTTTATTAGACAGAAAACTTCTTAAAGTCCATATGTTTTATGCCCTCATGTGTTATCATGTGGGGTTCTTCTGTAGATTGTTGTCTTTTTTTTTACATTAATTATTTTTTTATTTGTCAACTACAGTTGACATACAGTATTATATTAGCTTTAGGTGTACAACATAGTGATTAGACATTTGTATAACTTTTCAAAGTACTGTTTTATTTTTAAAAATTTATTTATTTATTTTATTGTTTTTGACAGAGAGAGAGAGAGAGAGAGAGAAGAGAGAGAGAGAGAGAGAGAGAAAGAGAGAGAACTGAATTGGGGGAACTCCCCAGTTCAGCATATGGATCCGCATGGGCCGGGTCCGGACTCGATCCTCGGTCCCTGGCGCTACAAAGTGAGTGCCTAACCCACTGAGCCATCCTGGCTTCCCCTGTATAACTTTTCAAAAGTATCTTTTATAAAAAGTAAAAGTGGCATTTTACTCATAAACTAAAATAAAATAACAACTACTTTTGGTCAACAAAGGGCTCTATAAATAAAGTTCAAAAACATTACAATTGGTGGGTGATACTAAAACTATCAGATTATTACAATGAAGCATTTATAAAGAATTTCTACAAATCCGTAAAAGAAAGAGCTGCTCCAGTCAATAATATCTCTAAGGAAAATAAAAACGGAAGACCACCTAATTGAAAAAAAGGGGACAATATGTACAAATGAGTTTTCACAAAAGGAGAAATTCAAAATATTAGAAAGAAAATT
Source organism: Craseonycteris thonglongyai (assembly GCA_004027555.1). Taxonomy (NCBI): domain Eukaryota; kingdom Metazoa; phylum Chordata; class Mammalia; order Chiroptera; family Craseonycteridae; genus Craseonycteris; species Craseonycteris thonglongyai. The sequence continues at coordinate 4,781 of PVKE010043086.1, read as the reverse complement.
TGTTTAACATTACCAATACTCAAGGACATTCAAATTAGATCATTGAGATTCCATTTCACATACATTAAATTGGTAAAATGTTAAAATCTTGATGATATCATGTGTGAACACAAATTGAAAGTAGTAGAATTGTGCCATTAGCAGTATAAATTAATAAAAATATTTTGAACAACATAATTTCTAAAAATAATAAAGTTGATGCAATCCTATTAAATAAATAAATATTGATTCAAAAACTTAAAAATAAAAAACCTGAAAACTAAAAGCAGGCTAAATTCTTATCAACAGATGATGGACTAGTTAATTATTATATTTTGGTATTGAAAATACTATGTAGAAGTTATAGCTATTTTTAAAAGCCAAGTTGCTAAATGATACGTTTGGGCACTTTTAAAGCTTAAAAACCAGCAAAGTTTCCATATTGTGTTTATGAAAACATTCATTTATATTAGACTTTAAAATTATACAAATGTGCATCTAAATGGTGCAGATGATATTTAGAACAGTAGTTGCTTATGAGGAAGGATATATAAGAAAATTTGGCCAAGTTGTGTTTAATCACTGTAATCAGGTATCTGGAGTGCAATGATTGATCTCTTGATTTAATTAATTCAGTGGTTAAGAGACAGCAAAAATGTAGAGGATTCTGACTCTGTGGCTAAAATGCAGACTTTTCTGTTTGTACAATATGTAGTGGGATACTAAAAAGCTAACCTAAAATTACTTACTGTTTAGTCAAGGGAATTTATTGGCTCACATTATAGAGAAATCTTGATTTAGGATGGGATTCACAGTTGAGTTAATTCACTACCTCTTGTATGTTATTAAGGACCCAAATCAAAACATTTCTTTCGTCTGCTGTGTCAGCTTTGCCATAAAGCTGGTCACAGGATGACTACCAATAATTCTCGAACCCACATGCATTCTGATCCTCTTAGAGAGAGAGAGAGAGAGAGAGAGAGAGAGAGAGAGAGAGAGAGAGAAAGAGAAAGAGAGAGAGATGTCTTTCTAGAAGCTCATTATGGAGAATGAGAAAGCTTCTTTCTCAGACTTCCCATTTTATTTTATTTATTTTTTTTGCATTTTTTGGGTAAATTTGATCACATGCCTTGGTTGAACCAATAACAATGGAAGATAAATGGGTTTGTGCCTATGATCTAAGGACAGAGGTAGTGTCATTTTACTACCAAAACTTTTGGATTGCATGTGGATATACACAAATCCGATAAAAATGAGTAAGGGTAAGAGAAGAGAGACTGAATTATTAGAAACACGCCCAACAATAAATCATTGTGACTTCTAGAGAAATTTATGATGAGGAAATTTATTTATTTTGTGCCCTCAAACCCATTCTATTGGATATTCTTTCCCCAAGTGTGGAAGACATGTAAAACAGTTTTTAAAGATTTTCCAGTCCTTTTAATTGGAAATAATATATCAAGTTTTTAAAAGCCAAATACAAGTAAACCAAATTATCTGTCTCTCATTTCATATAAAATTCCTCATTCTGAGCCCTGTTTCCATTCCCTCACCCCTTTCATTATAATTCTTGCTTATGCAATGCTAATTTCTTACTCTCCTTGATATACCTTCTCAGCCTTTTGCCTCTGGATTTATCTAATTTAAGCAGGAAGAAATAAACAGGAAAGAGAAAGATACTTTTATTTATTAGATTTTGTACTCTCTTAGCTCTGATATTCATTGTTGTGAATATAACTCTGATTTCTGGTTCTTCATGCACTGAGATATTTTGATGATTGCTTTGAAGTCAAGACTCCCAACATGAAGAAGGTCTATGTACTCCTTCCTCTCCCAAGAACTCTCACCATGAAGTACTCTGGTCCAAGGAGGGCACCAGTAAAAATTTTACATGGCAGTTAATATCCAACCATGATAGATATTTACCATCAGTTACATATCTCAACTCTCTATATTATATTTTTAATTTTGTTTTAAGCAACTCAGATTTTGGGGGAGAGAACATAGTTCTCTTCCTTTCATCACGTCCTTCAATTGTTTTGAATTGTGTTAATTTTAGCATAATTTTACTCTTGTTAGCATCACAAATTAGGGTCACTGTTGGCTAAAGTTTGTTGATCTTGTTCTATAGTCAATACCTAAGTTAGACCTTCATGTAATTTTCTAGAACAATTCTTTAGGATGTTTGGGCTTTATATCACTGAAGCTTTGAGTCCTGTCTGCAACTCCCATGTAAAATCAAGATTCTATTTTTTATCAAAAAAAATTTTATATATATATATAAAATTTCTCCATATATATATATATATATATATGGAGAAGCTTGGATTAGAAGACTGGAAGGGAGAGATTCCATGTTTTTAATAAAAATTCAAAAAATAAATGAAATAAAACTGTTGACTTAAAATATTTAAAAATAATCTTATTTTTTTCATAATAAAAATGTATAATTTATTAATGAGAAAAAATGTAAGATGTATATTTTGAAATTATTGTATCTGAACTAACTATTCTTTAGAGTTTTACAAGAGAAATTACAAAAATAAATTTTAGAAGTTGGTTTTTTGCTCTGAATGGTATCTATAGCCCATCAGTATGCTTTTGTGGGATATATAGATAAGAAATGGACAACGTATTTCAAGAAACTTAATTTTGATTTGAAGGTTACAAAAAAAGTGCAAAATTAGGTTATTTAATACTATTTATTTTTGAGAAAAGTTGAGTTATATTCTCTTGTGTAAAGCAATTAATTTCAAAACAGAAAGTTAAAAAGAAGTAATTAAAGTTTAAGCAAGTCTTTAAATACCCAAAGCAGGGATTCTAAACATTGCTTTTCTTTAAGGAAATATACATATTATAATTGCTGATATATTCCTGTGCCAAAATTATAATTATATTTGAGTCTGGTATTGAAAGACTTAAGAATTAATAAATTGTACTTATAGACAGGATTTATAGAGTGCAACCAAATGTGTTTTGAAATATAGTCACATACCTACCCATTTGTCTAACTGTATTATCAAAAACCTATTTTCTCTCATGTGAAAATACATAGATATTCCTACAGAAAGCATTTCTTGTGCCAATTATAAAACTGAAATAAACAATTAAATAATAAATAAAACTTTATAGTTGCACTTAAACAGTTGCAAATTAAAGATTATTTTAGTTACTATTGGACAAGTTTCAGTCTCAAGAGCTCACCTATTATCTCCTAATGTTTTTTGGTTTTTTTTTTGTTTATGCTACTTAAATATTATGAGTCCATAGTGAATATGAAACATTTCTATTTACTGTTAGGCCTAAGTTTATTTTCAGAAAATATTGGGTTCTCTCATAAGCTCAAATGTAAATGTGTGATTCTAAAAAGTCAAGACATGTATAACTAAGAACATGGATTTATTTACACACATATGCATGTATATGTAGAAAAGCTCCTTCCTTTCATGAAATTATTTAAAGTTTATTCTAATAATAAAGCAATCTATAGCCATACATATTAATATGTTTCTTATTACCTGGATTCCAATGACACAAATATGAGAGTATCTAAGTCCTAGTTTAATGTCTAGGGATAATTCTATGATTTCAGTAGTTCATATAATTATAGGTAATTTCTATAATAAACATCTTATCTCTATATGTTGTAATGAAAGTCAGAAATATATCTAAAATTTCAAAATTTTATGTTTATTGGATACAAATCTATATATATATATATTTAATTGTGTGTGTTATGTAATACTATAATACTGAGATGAAGGAGGAGAAATAAATAAAATAAAGCTTCAGGTTCTCTGAAGCCATACAGTTGTATGTTAATGTATCAAATTCATATTACTAAATTATGTATTCATCCATTAGCAGCCATATAATTTTTATCTGACATAATTTATAAAGGAGATATTCTATATAAAGCTTTTCAAACTTTTATTCCATATTTATTATTGAGGAAAAATAAAGTAAATGGTAATTTTCCCTATGTCTGTATAAATGTGTGTGTGTATGTCCACACAGTCACTGTGCAAGATAGCAATTATTCAAATATGTTATATTCAAAACTAAGAATTATGAGTAACATTTATTAAGGACACATGAAGTGTTGTTCTGGTCATCATCACTTTTTGGCTTTTCTGCTGGTTATCAGCTACGTGCTGTCACATGGCAGGAAATATTAAGCAAATGGTCTGGGGTAAGGTTATATACATTTGTGCAGTAACCTCCTGTCTAAGTGAATAGTTAATTGGACACCTAAGTGAAACCTTATTGAAAAGTAGCAGTTCCATTAAGGCCAAAGTCAATGAAGACAACATGAGCCTAATTTGTTTTTATTACTACACAAAAGGAAATTATAGAAACATTTAAAATCTGCAGGAATTCATTGTAGGATATAAATATGCTTACTTGTTTCTTCTTGTTGTTTCTCGAGCTTTAGTCTATGATCTTCACAGAGGCTTGTTAATATTCAGAATTGGTATTTTTGCAAGGTGAGAAGTAAAGCAAAATATTTGGAGAGCTGAATTTCCAATTTAGTGACTGCTGGGACCCAAGAGACTGTTCTTTTCAGAATTTCGGTCATAAATCTTTGAGTCGTAAATTTTTCACTCACTGAATACTGCTGAAGGCATAGGACCCAATAGAAGACACCCGAGGCAGAGGGAGGTCAACAGCTTCTGGTTCTCTGACGCTCATTTTCTCCTAAACTCTGCCTGTTCTGTTTCCATGTTTGGAATCTTTGAAAATCGAACTAGATTAATTACTTAAAGTGTTCAAATATAAATAGGATGTTGTTATTTTATTTC
>PVKE010043085.1:0-13497 GCA_004027555.1 Craseonycteris thonglongyai | reverse complement strand
AAAAGAATAGGGTGGGAGGGTGAAGCCATATTATAGCATAGAGAGCACAGATTTTGGGAAAAGTTAATGAAAGACATCAGGCAGTAACTATCTTTAAATACTACCAAACCACAAAAGGAAGGAATCAAGGAAGGAAGGGAGGGAGGAAGAGAGAGGGAGGGACGGAAGGAAGGAAGGAAGGAAGGAAGGAAGGAAGGAAAGAAAGAAGGAAGGAAGGAAGGGAGGGGAAAGGAAAAGGGAAAGGGAAAAAAAAGGAAAGGAAAAGGAAAGGAAAGGAAAGGAAAAGGAAAGAAAAGGAAAGAAAAGGAAAAAGAAACACACACATCCCCAATGAATACTTCTGGAAAACAGGCATGAAACAGAGGTGACATTGAGCCTTATATGAATAATCCTGTGTGCCTGGTCTAAATCTTGACCTGTCAAGCGAACTGTTACAAGAAACTAATTAGATCAGCTATCTAGGGATGAGAGAGTAGTGACTTTTATTTTCCTTTTATGGTTCATAGGCAGCTGTAGTCGAATTTCAGTCTAAAATCTCTAATTGCTTTTTCTAAGTATAATGAGAAAGATTTTTATAAGATCATTTTTATGACTGAGTGGCCATTGACCAGATGCTACAAAAAGGCGCTGTGTTTCTTACAATGCGTTTTGTCCCCTAAGTAAGCTTAATACACCTAAGAATCACCTGGGGAACTTTTGAAAATTGGGTTTTTGAGTCCTAGTGCCAGAAAGGCTAATTGAATAGGGAGTGGTGGTGTCTAGAGGTGGTGGGGCCTGTGTCTGCTATCCACGTCAGCTTTCCTGTTTCCTCAAATAAAATGATAACCATTAATTTGAAGTACAAATCTTATACGCACTTCGAAATGTGAAACGTTAGAAAATTTTGCTATTTTTATTCAAATGAAGCAGACCCCCTGCAAAAACAGTGTGCTTGCCATGCAAACTCAGCTTAAAGACCCTTTACTAGGAGCTTCCCAACTTGGCCTTCATCCTCTAACCAGGGTGACCTCCTGCCCACTCCTCCATCCCCGAAATTCTAGACCAGACAATGAAGGTCTGGTGCAGAGCCCAGATTTCCACATATATGTGACGCACTCCAGGTAATTCTGAGGCAGAGTCTGTTGTTATTCATTCTAACCTTTTATCAGTTCAGTGGCAGCCACCTGCTAAGAATGCAATAGTGAAAAATACAATTGCGGTTTAGTCAATGAAAACAAGATTTTTTAAAAAAGTGAATTGAATAGCAGATTCCTCTTTGCCCCCAATAGGCGAGAGCCTGGTACTAAGGTGCCAAGCTGCAGGAGAAATGCTGAAGGAGCAACCATTGTACAAACACCATTGCCTCTAGAGGAAAAAGAAATGTATGCTTTTGTCCTTGACCAGAGAGGTGTTCCATCTACATGAGTATAGAAAAAGCAAGCACTTTGTATATTCCATATGTATGGCGAACAGACAGCTATTTATTAGACAAGGAACAGGCTGAAATAAGGAAGGCACACAGACATTAAAAAGCCACAGACTTCTCAATAGATGTATTTATAGACACAGAGCTAATGTAATTTCTCACCCTGACCACTGCCTTCCCCAGCACCTTCAATACGCTAGTCAAGAAATCCTTCATTCTACATATTCTTGACCAAGTACTAGACTGAGTGAGGTCTCTGGGCTGTCCTTCAGGCCAGTCTTTCCTTCTGTCTAACAGTATGTCTACTGAAGGCGGCCAACAGCTGTGTGTTGTCCTATGGACTGTCCTTTCTGAGGAACCCTGTGGTCTGGATTTCATTCCCTCTGACTTGTGTCAGTCCCTGACTCTGTGCTTTCACTGAGAGATAGCCATTTACCCAGCATACTCAGGGCATCTAGGCTACTCAGAATGACTAAGTGGCAAACGAGAGATTACCACTTATCAAAGAAAAAAACAAACATTTATTCAGAGCTGAGCTCAATGACTAAAACTTCATAAATAGTAAATTCATAAATGGTAAATTTTATCCTATGTATGCTTTACCACAATTAAAAAAAAAATTAAAGAGTTTTCACTCTATCACTTATGTAGTTCTTTTTGCAAAATTTAATTGTTGTAGATTCTCTTAATTTTTCATTTTTCGGGATCAATCTACAAGAGCTGTGGATTTCCTCCACAACCTGTTAATTTCAGGATGCTTTGACAACAGACCAATGAAAGATGCTTTTCCTCCATCTTTTTTGCCTTCAGCAGAAACTTCCTATTTGAGCAATAATTCAAGCAGATGAAATAAAAATCTCTCTGTAGTGTTCAGGCTAGTCAGATCAATAAAGTCATCTAAACCTACCATTAACCCCATTAGAAATGACCAACAAAACATTTAGAAGTATTATTTTTTAATACTGTGTCTCAGCTCCAGAACTTTATCAGTTGAAGTGAGAATATAAGTTTGAGCTGTTTTCACATTATACCTATTGGTTTTCAAGGATACATTAGAAAAAGAAAAGAAAATGATCATAAAAAGAAAAGTAGCAATAAAATACTAGGTACACATAAGGTTATCTGTCTCCTAATTCAAAGGCAAAACATCACACATAAATTTAACTAAATAAATGTTTACTTTGCATTTGGGGTGGGTCTTTAACATATTCTTAAACTACATTATTAGCAATGAAGTGAACCTCAAGTCTATAAAAGTCAGCCTGGATGCCACTGGGAGAATGCCCATCCTATATCCCCTTCATTTTACCCATAACTAAGTTCATGCTTTGATGATATTATCTTCAAGTTTTCATGATATAGACAAGAAGCAAATGACATATATGGTCTGTTGATTATAATAATGGCTGTTACCCAGCTATGACCACTGATACCACAGTTAGAGAATTCAAAATTTTTCTGTCATGTGTTACAAAATTGCTATGACTTTCAGATGGTTATAGATTCACAGAATGTCAGTACTGGGAGCTTTTTAGATATTTTACACTGCACTTAGAGATGACAGATAGACAGACCCATGCTGATAAGGAGAAGACATGCCAAGTCCTCTACAGATTATTATACCTCCTAGTCATGAGTCGATGAGCCAGCCTATAATAGGAGCAGTTAGAGGTGATGTCCAGTTAAGTCCCTAAACACTCCCTGAGGTACAGATAATGCTATCAAACAAGCAAACAAATAAAAACATAAACTACTTTAACAAGCCCAGCTTTACAGAGAAAATATTTTGAAAATAAGAGAATACTTAGATATAAAAAGTATAGTAAGAGTAATATATGCTATTTCTGTAGTATTTTCTATGAAATAAGTATCATTAACATATATCAGTTAATTAAATCTTGACAAAAATCCCTATGATCTAAGGACTTTTATTGTGCCATTTTAAAAATCAGGAACTGAGGCAAGAAAGATGAAGGGATTTTCTGAAGATCACACAGCCATGGCTGACTTAGGAGCCCATACATTCTGATTTAAGAGTGTATTTATATTAACCAGACTGCTTGTTTGAGAAAATGAATTTCAGTCACTGGCTTCAATAAGAATTGAGAGAGCTCTTCGAAACTCACTCCCAAAATGACCAAGATCTGAAGTCAGTCCTGCATTAATGTTTTTTTTTCCCTTTAGTTACCAGGATTAGATAGTGTTAGAGCATCTGCTATATAGCATTACTTTACTAATTAAACAGAGTCCTCTAGACTTGCTTTGTATTCACTTGGGTGATGTATTTGAGCATCTGTGTAATACAGTTATTTATCTGAATTATTGATGCAGTGACTAAGAAAGAATGCAAGCAAAATACATGTTGCCAATGTTTCAGATAAAGCCTGGATCCACAGGAGACTAAATGGTGCTTTCCAGAAGCAAATGTCTCTAAGTGAATGTTAAAACCCTAGTGACAAGTAGATACCTTTGTGGTTCTTATGACAATGGAATAGGATGAGCCTGAAAAATCTACCTTATAACTAAATCTCATCTTAGCTGATCAGCATCACCACCCATTCCTGTCCCCAATCATGACTTATCCACCATGTAACAATGGTCTCCTTTCTCTTGTTTTTCTATAATTGTCCTCCTTCATCCTTCTTGTATTTCTTCCTCTAGTATTTTTCTTGCTTATTCCTGTTAACTCAAGTCTAGCTCCTGGGTGGCCCCTCTCTGGGCCTCATGCTGCCCTAAGCACCGACCACATTTCGCCTCCATCCACAAGGAGCCAGTGCTAATGAAATATGATGTGTTGATAGATAACAGAAAAAAAAGGGTTTGTGAATATATAATTTATTAAACCACCAGGAAAAAAAATGTAGCAATGTTGGTGAATATGCTGAAAATCTGCTAGACGCTGGACACTCAAATAAACTATCAAAGAGGACCACTGAGACGAGCTGTTGGGTTTTCAGAGGTAAATCACAGAGAAGCATTTAAATACCACAAAATAGACATCCCAGAATTCATCTTTCCATCAAGGAATCCTTGCAGCTGAGTTTGCTAACTGTAAATTAGTGAACCAGATTGGAATGGATTAACTTTTATCCAGTTTCTAACCTTTCAATACCTTTCCTTCATGCATCAGTTCTCTTGATGCTCCTAGTTTATACTCTCTTTTACTACTAATAAAAAAGACAAAATAACTCCATTCATTTTTTTTTACTAGATTTCAGAAAGTTAATGGGTGCAACAAGTTCCATTATATGAGGTTATATACTTGAAAAATGGTTGGTATTTATAAATTGATCATCATGAGTAATAACTCACTGTCTACTGCTCTTAAAGAGCCTTCTATGACTGTTAGGAATCAGGTCCCTCTAAAATGCATGAAATGTTATTTGGAACTACAATTAAAATATTACTATTTGAAAGTAAGAACAAAAAGGAAGCTGAACTAGTTGAAAATACACTTCCAGAAAACCCATATTGATTTTGGTCAGAAAATCAGTCCAAATTTGAATTGAATATACCATAGCTCAAAGCGTAATGGTTGTTTTTTCTCGGGAGGAAAATTCGTGAACTAGAATGCAGGGGAAGAAAGAAGATTTATATTTTACTTTCGTCTGTTTAGTTTTTTAAAGTGACATGTACTAAGTTTTTAGGTATTAAAGTAAATTACTAAATGAACATTTTATATGTTATTATCATGTGGTAAACTATATTAAGAGATCTCATTGCTAATTGCTCTTTTTGCCTTTATCCCTTACCTATCCCTGCTCTCCACCCCCAGATCAGGTCAACTCTGTTCCTTCCTCATGGAAACCTAATGCTTGCTGGGTTATCATCCAAATTTCTAATATTCAAAGTATTTCCTATTGCTCTTCCCATCTCCCCTTCATTAGGCACTTACTCTAACGATCCATTTAAAATATATACATTTACTTGGTCAACTTCCAAATATGCTTGGTATGGGCTCAGCACTGTCACTTAGCTTAGCATCCCCATATCTAGAATATCCCTTTACTATCCACCTCTTTTCAACATGACTCTTTGTCTACTAACATTCCATTAAAGCCAATGTCAAATGCGATCTCTTTCACAAACCTGTACTTGAGTTCCTCCCTGGGCAACCTTCAGCTCTTTCAGCACTTAAGGCCAACCTCTCTTATTGCTTAGTCATACATCTCTTTCTCTTCTTAGAGTCTAAGCTCCTGACCAGAAACCACAGTTTATTATCTGCATACACTGAAGTATCATGTACTATGCCTCCCACATAGTAGGGGCTCAGTCCATATTGATTGAGTGAATAATCAATGAAAATGCAAGCAAGCTATTTATTTATCTGAAAAATTTTATAGGGGATTCTGGTTTCATTTTGAAGAAACCCAGGTCAGTGTCTAAAGTTTCTTGCCTATGCCTCTCTAAACAAGGTATGACATTCTCAGCAAATTCCATGCTAGCATGCCTTAAGTACAGAAAAAAAAAAATTCTTTATTTGAGTGTTTTCTTTCAAAGAAAATAGGGATCCTTCAAGACACCAGATTTTTCACTTATTTTCAGGATTTTTTAAAGGAAAATGGTAATTTGAGCAATAAAGATAATATAGCCATCTGTTTGGGTTTTTCCCTACCAACTTGGCTAAGGGAAATCTTACTTCATATTGGCTGAATCACTGACATGAGTTTAAAGAAAAAACAATTTGGGAAATTGAAAGTGCAAAAGTGTTTATATTTTTAACACTATGCACACAGATTTTGAACAAATGTAATTAATCATTCCCTTTAAAATTCAGTGGGACACTGGTAAGCTTAAGGTCAGCAAAACATGACTAATGTCCATATTATAAGATGACAACTTTTCTATCATACTTTAAAGATGTGAGAGGACATAATGTAATTCATGGTTTTTAGAAGCAATCCTTTAATTTTACTTTTCTCCTTTTTATTTGATCTTTCAATATATTAATTAAATGCCTGGCACTACAGTAACATAGAAATATATGGTAAGTTAAAAAACACAGTCTTTGTGTAAATTTTACTTATATGAAGGTTGTCTGGAAAGTACCGGTATCCAGTCATGTAATAAGAAAAACAGAGGCATTTATGGTTGAATTTATTTCTGGACAACCCTCGTATGTAGTTCTTTTTACATAAAATTTAGTCGTTTTAGGACTGAAGCCTTTGGTTTTCCCTAAAACTAGCTCTTCTGCTTGAGTTTGTAATTTTTGTTCATAGCATCATTTTTCTCCCTTGGATTGAAGCCACAGAATCACCAAGGCTTTCAATATTTGTCACATAAACTACTGCAATATTCTTTCAATTTTATGTACTCACTCCAGTCATTTTTATAATTTAAGGCATTACACGAGTGTCTTGATTCATCTTCATTAAGTTTATTACTTACCTAAGAACTAATGACTCAAACTGACCTTTGAGGCATTAACATTGCCCCAATCTACTTTTTTCATCTTAATATGCCACATTTTTGTAAACACACCACCAGTTACACTCAGTCTCAATTATTTGTTATCTCAAACACACCCCACCCATTTCCTTTTCTGTATATTTACTCAAGATCTTCCTCCCTGTGATGTGCTTCCCCTTGCTACATGGCCATAACAGTTGTGACAACCTTCCAGAACTATCTTAAACAATAATTTCTCTAGAAATTCTTAAAGGATTATCACAGATGTTTGAGCTTTATCATTCCTGGAAACCCATATTTCATCCTCTGTATTTTCTAAGGAACTCTCTTCATTCTACTTCACTTTGTCTAATAATCCACTAGGCTATACATTCTTAAGGCAGACCTAGATTTATTTACCATTGCTCACAAGGGGTGCTCAAAAAATTTCATTTGATTGTTGATATTTCTGATTCCATATCTTTTTCTGAATCCAATATATCTCTTAAGATTTATATGATAATAGCAAAAGTGATCAACATGGTTTCCAGACCATCCAAAAGACCAATAATAAAACCCAGTGAGGGAAAAGTACCATTCGTTGATAGTGCTTTAGGCGTAGGTGCATGCAGCCCTTTCATCACATCGATGGATAGATTTCTTTTAACTTGATTATTTACTTTTCCATTTTTATGTTTTTCTCTCCTTCCTCTTCTTTTTCTACATACATGGTAGGCCTGTGGGATATTCACTGGCACTTTGTTTATCTCTGCCAGGAACACTCAAAGATTAAAATATTTCTGACTTCTGGGATATATTCAAAAGACTGATAATTGCTTTTCCAAGTTATTGCTAATCTCTAAACTAATTTCCAAAGTTTGTGGAGAAAATCAGAAGGAACAGAATTCCAATTGCATTCCAGTGTTTATTTTTAGAACTCTCAAATGAGTTGTCACTCAACCTAGGTGGCATTAAAAGAAAAGGACAAATAAAGCTAAATACATGTGGTTGTGTATGTGTGCATATATATTTATACCTATCAACTATATACATTAAAAGAAAATAAAAACAGCTCAACAGTTTCCTTAAGCACCTTTCTTTTTTTGTAGCTCAGTCCCATTCACGACGGTACTATCAAAAATGGATTAAAACTCAGAACGAAAGCAGAGGTGCTGGATCTAAGCTGAAAATTAACACAATTACATTTATTTTTCTGCTGAAAAGTTTTTCCAATAGCTATACTACTCTTTCTTAGGTTTGATTTATACCCACAACTTTGTGATAGAAGACAACAGCTTTCCAATAAATGTCCCTCTTGAAATATGGAGTAAATTAAAAATAATAACTGTAGTGAAACTGTAGATTATTTAGGGTGGATGGGTAGAAAACCACTTACCCCCTGTTGCCACAGTGATTTCACGTAGAAAATGGCCATAAAATGGAAAATCGAAGGACAGATTCACTCTCTGCAAGGAACAACAACCAGAAAAGAAAATCAATAATGTGCATAATAGTAAATGTAATACGAAGTGACATCCAACTAAAAAAAAAATGATGCTTCTACTTTACACCACTATTATTGTAGTTGTCTTTTAAAACCTGAATCTTGTATGATAATAAAGGATTTTTTTCTGGTAATTAAATGTTTGAAGTATGTGAAAGGAATAAAGTTGGGCTCTTATAGTCTGATGGTCTGTTCTTTGCTTACAGAGGGAATCTGGAAGTTTCAAGGCTGAATCAAACTACTTTCTCTAGTATCACCATTGTCTTTTAGATGTCCACTGAAAATCAGTTCAGTCATCATGATGAGCAATTTATTTTGGGGTTCTTTTTATTTTGATTAGTCTGCAAAACAGCAGACATGTTTGTTATCTGTCAAGTTTTTTTTGAATAAAAGTTAAAAGATTTTCTTTGATACAATTATATATTCAATTTGTTTCCTGTACATCCCATAATGAAAGGCAGTTTCATGGAACAAGATCATCTTGTGCCTACAGATCTCAACCTGCCGATATTTTAATATTTCAGATGCAATGAGCTTGCCAGATTCAGTATATTATGTTTACTTTTAAAAGTACAGTAGAAGAATAAAAATGCTAGCTCCTGGAGAGCTACTTTCTTTTGTATGGAGAGAATGTGAAGAGACTGAGGTAAAAAGTTCATAACTTTTGTCCCACTTTTTTCTAAAAAGGGGCCTGAAGATTGCTATATATAAAATAAAGTAAAATATATGTATATATTATACTTCATATTACTTTATATATAGTGTGTATATATGTTATATATAGTAAGATAAAAACAAAACAACAAAGCAGAACAAAAAAACATAAAATCCTAGATTTTTTGTATGTTTGAAATAATATTAACCAGATGTATTATTAGACAAGAAACAAGAAAAACAGTGAGTTATAACAAAAATGATCCACTGAAATAAAAGAATCCAGAGGGAAATTCATTAGCTAGTTTAGAGTCCAACAGCATCATAAACTACCTAGTAAAAAACTATTGTATTAAAATTCAACAATTTCTATATTATATCTCTCCCGATGCACACATTTTTTTTAAAAAGAGAGAAGTATATTTAGTAGATTAAAGTAAGCTCCTTCCAATTTTACAAATGATTGCTTTTTTATATCCATCAGAGATTTCTAATAAATTATTTGGCATAAAATTGATCATTCAAAATTTACAGTGACTTTCAATTAGGCGTTCCTTTCTTTTTAATGAAGGCTGCAACTTCAGGACGGGTTTTATCATCTTTTTTATTTTTTGCTGACTTGTGGGAACAACAAAGCCCATTTTCATGGCACTAACAGAAATGAGTGGGTGGTTGCTAATAACCCTAAAATAAGAAGCTTAAGGGCAAAATCGTGTATCTCAAAGATGTCAGAAATAATTTTATAAAGGTACTTACTATAGCATATTGTTCTCCATTATTCTAATTTATTTCCACGTTCATGAGCAAAGTGGTAAATTTTAAAAGCCTTTGGCACATCCACAATAGGAAATTGGTTTAAACCTCTATCAGTGACAAACTTTATCATTTACTACCAAGGATGAACCAGAGGTATATGACATTAAGATTAAAGTACACAAATACATAGGTTAAAGACTTCTCAAAGATTAATTTTATTGTAGAGAGAGAAGAGGGAAGGGTCTAGAGCACTCTCCATAGTTGTACATCATTAGTTGTGACATGGTTTCATTCTCCATAGGTGGATGTGGGGCCAAACCAGGTGGGAAATGAACTGGGGAGGTGAGAACCTTTGCCACCAAGCCATCCTGGCAGTTCCTAGTTGTGCTGCAATTCAGCATATGGGTTTGCACGGGCTGGGGCCAGGATTATATCCCCGGACCTCATGGTTGCAAGGCAAGCACACAACCTGCTGAACTATTCCAACATCTCTAAAGGTTTTTTAAAAAGCAGTAAGTTCTCACAGAAAATTTGTAAATACATCATTCTGAAGAGCAACATCCGTGAGTGAAATGCTCCCCTGTTTAAATGACCCTTTGCCGTAGTGAGCACACTGATGAGAAACAGCAATGCTAGTTTAGAGAATACTAGCTTCTTAATAGTTGTGAAACCCACCCATTTCTGTTCAAGCATTACTGACACCCTCCCCCAAATGTAGGTCACTATAATCACAGTAACTTCCCCATAGGTGTCCTGGCTCCAATTCTCCTACAATTCATTCTCCATCCTAGCTAGCCTACCACCCTCCTCCTTCAAAACTAGAATCCCACTATCCTTGAAATTAATATAAAAACAGTGAAACACGTGCTACGGCCCACCACTAATTGGCCTGTGCTACCTCACAACGTTCCCTTCACAGTCTCTGCTCCAGCCATCCATCCAGAATGTCTTCAAGTTCCTTGTACCTGCCACCCTTGATCCTTGGCACTGGTATTTCTTCATGCCATCTCTTGTGACTGTTACTGTCTCTCGACTTTGGTTAGTCATGGCTTCCATATTCTTTAAGCTTTGGCTTAGTTTGGGCTACCCCAGATATCGACCCTGACATAAGAACATAGGGTCAGGTCGTTTGTTGGAAGGTGATTCTAGAGAGCATTTGCTAAAGGAAGTGGGAGACGTTAGATAAGGAAAAGAGCAATACCAGCAATACACATACCAGGTAGGTACGTTACTGCATGTGTTACCATTAGAGCCAGGTCTCCCCTTGCAGACTCTCCGAGAAGCAGCAGAATCATCTCATGAGCAATCAGGAGACTGGGACATCATCCATCAACTCCCATCCCCTATTGATTGAAGGTTGTGCCTGGGGTGGTTTACTCCCCCTCCCCCTGACTACCTTGGTTGTACCCTCAGCCAGAAAGAAGGACAGAGCACTTGAGCTAGAAGGTTGCTAGCATGTTAGAAACTGTCTCCACAATTTCAGATGAGCTCCGGGAGGTGGAGGGATCTGGGGCAAAGCATTGACAGGTACAGCTAATTGTCAAACCCTCAGAGAGTCATACCTTGACTTCTTTGAAGCTATGTCTTCCTACTGTGTCTCACCTACTATTCTCTATGTATATAGGCACACATTAAACAACTACCTAGCATTCATATTACAAGTAAAACTAACTCAGCAGAGAAGTAGTTAGGGATGGCCGCAGGGGGAGCCTAGAATTTGAATCCGGGTTGATTGACAACAAAGGCAATGCTCTTAATTACTGAGATAATAAAAACAAAATGGTAAGAAAAGTCACATTTAAAGGCAAATTTTTGAAAATTATTATTATCCCTTTTTAAAATAAATACATACAAGAAAGCAACCAAAATAAAACAAAACAAAACTAAAACTAAAACATAAATAAAAACAAGCATTAGAATTTCACAAAGTGCTTTGAAGCCAAATAATTATGTATGCAACATAATTACCTATGGAGAACTGGATCACCATTCTGTCTCAGCCTGGTATATAAAATGGGTACTGGGGGAGCTGAAGGAAAGTTTTATTTGTTCATTCATTGATCCAGCCAATCACTTATTCGACACCTTATCTATACCAGGCATGAAATCAGGAGCTGAGGATAGAATAGTCAGTCAGTCCCACCCAGTTCCTTCCTTCAAGTCCACAAAAGGGTCCTGGTCAGGATCACAGAAGGATAAACCATAGAAACAGGCAAGGGCAGAACAGTGACCAGAAGTGGACATTAAACCCAGAGGAGATGGCAGTGAGACTGAGGGCATGGGACAGACGGGGTGGGTCAAATCCACGTAGAAAGTGGAACTGCAAGGACTTTGTGATTAACTGCACATAAGGCTTGGGAGGCAGGGAGGGCAGTCTAGAACAAAGCATAGGTTTCTGGTTGGCCAACTGGTGGACCACAGTGCCACCAACGGATGACAAATACAGGAAGAAGAGATATTTTGGGTAGATGTGAGCAGACTTGCTGTGTCACTAATTTGTTAGGCTTCCTTTATCTACCTAAAAAATAATTAATTAAAATGACCCAAAATTGTATATGCCATGACTTTTCTATAACCAGAGAGGCTAAAAGAATCCTAGCTGTTGTTATAAAATGCAATTATAAACATAAGGAAACATAATATTGAAACTATGGTGTTTCACCTATTTTGGATTGGATCCGTTAAGAAATAGCTAATGTAAAAGAAAAAAAGAGTTCAGGAAAACTGTCATGTGAAGACACAATAAATTAATTAAGAGTCTGGGCAAAATACCAAGTAAAAGCTTAGAAATAAAATTTTAAAGAGCACGAGTGACATAAATAGTATCAACGGAATTCATTACTTCCTTACACTCCAGGGAAAGGAGTTAACTATTTGAAAGGAGTGATCTGGTAATTTTGTGACAAGCAAAGAAAGTATCACTTCTTCATAGAGGGGAGAGGGTAAATTTATGAAACATTCTATGAAGAGTTTGTAGAAGTATTTTTACAGATTTCAAGCGGTCTAGTGACAATGTATGGCAGGTACAGCCAACATAAGACCATGACCTTTAAAACTGCATCATGCTCTCCCCACAACATGCCCCATGAAATTATAATTAGCAGACATTTAATCCTGTCCAACATATCCATGAAGACATTTGGTCCTTGCTAATGGGCCCTGTCAAAAAATGTCCATGCTTAGAAAACGCCCCTGGCTTTCAAACAGCCCATAACATTTATGCATGCTTTTGGTTTACAGGATTAATATATAAAAATACTATCACGTATGATTGGTTCAATAGTTGTGTTGAAGCTGCATTGGTGGGAATAACCCCTTTTGCCTCGGTAGCCTAGCGGGTAAGGGCACATGAGGTTAAGGTAGATGGACCAAATATCTCTGTGGATGTTTTGTGGACATTTTGGACAGGACCAAGTGTCCTGCAAGGGAAATTACTGTTGGGAAGAGACCCAGACTCTAGGGTCACACTCCTAGATTCCTAAGTGCATCCACATCTCTTATTGTCTCTTTTACACATTTTTCTTATGCTTATTGCTATTTGTTTGCTGACTCATTATTAGGATCTTTTGTAATTCTCTTAGTAACAAAAGAACTATAATCCTAAAATACACACTATTCCAGTTTAACTTCTTTGCCTATTTCTCAGTGGTATTACAAAGATAAACTAATTAGTCAATACTGGCAAAACTTTGAAGACAGAAATGTCTAAATAAGGGGCAAGAATCTGCAATGGTCACTTTTATAATACTCAAAACCATTTTTAAAGCAAAGTCATTAATAAAAACTTTTT
>PVKE010043084.1:0-13498 GCA_004027555.1 Craseonycteris thonglongyai | reverse complement strand
TTTGGTTGTTTCCATGTTCTGGCCACTGTGAACAGTGCTGCGATGAACATGCGGGTACAAACATCTTTAAAGATTAAGGTTTTCAGGTTTTCTGGGTAGATGCCCAGTAGTGGGATGGCTGGGTCATATGGTAATTCCATTCGTAATTTTTTGAGGAATCTCCATACAGCCTTCCATAGTGGTTGTACCAGTTTACATTGGTGTGGCATCTTCTGACATCAGTGGGATCTCAGAGGCATAGAACAACATCGCCCACCATTCCTTCCCAAAAAGGAGACATACAGAGACCAGGGCAACTGGGTCAAAGAGAAGCCCACTTCCTAGGAAGTCTCCTGCTGTAAGAAAATGAAATAAGCAAGGGGAAATATTATAAGACACTAACACCAGCTAGGAAGTAAAAGAAAGATACCTTCACATCTACCAAGGGAAAAATCCTCGTGTCCAGGAAACAAAATTCTCCAACAGCAATTAATATGCCTTTGAACAAATGAGCTCAGAAAGAGAAAAATCTCCAGAAAAGGAACTTGAAGATATGGAATTATATGAGCTAAATGACAGAGAATTCAAGGTTGCAATTATGAAAATACTCAAAGAGATCAGAGAAAGCTGGCGGGGTACACTGAAGAAGATAAATGATCTCAAAAAGGAAATTGAATCTATGAAAAAGATGCAAATAGAAATTCTGGAGATAAACAACACAATCAAAGAAATGAAAAATGAAATAGCTAGCATAGGAAGCAGAGCTGACCAGATGGAGGAAAGAATTAAAGAAATCAAAGGCAAAAATTTGTAAATGTCCCAGAAGGAAGAAGAGAGAGACCTGAAATTTAAAAGAAATTAAAGATATCTGCAAGAACTATCTGACTCCATTAGAAAAAAAATGTTATAAGAATAATAGGTATTCCTGAGGGAGCAGAGTATGAGATGGGCACATAAAATTTACTCAGACAAATAATAGATGAGAATTTCCCAAATCTATAGCAAGAACTGGAACCTCAAATCTAAGAAGGAAAAAGGACCCTTAGCTACTTGACTTCTAACAAACCCTCTCCAAGGCACACCATACTGAAGATATCAAAGGTCAAAAACAAAGAAAGAATCCTTAAGGCAGCCAGAACAAAGAAAACCATAACCTATAAAGGAAAGCCCATCAGACTATCATCAGATTTTTTAAACAAAAACTCTACAGGCCAGAAGGGAATGGAACAAAGTATTCAAAATATTGAAGGAAAAAAAATTACCAGCCAAGAATACTATACCCAGCAAAGTTATCCTTTAGATATAAAGGAGGAATAAAGACATTTCCAGACATAGAAAAACTGAAGGACTTCTCCAGCACAATGCCAGCATTTAAAGAAATACTGATGGAGGCGATTGGACCTGAAACAAAAAGTAAATGAAAATAGGGCTAAACTGGAACAACAAAAAATATAAAAAGAAGAGGAAGTAGACTTAAGTTTCCAAAGAGAATGGAGATAAGAAACATCCTTAAGAAAAGAAACCACTGCATATATGAAACTCTCTTTTATATAAAGCTCAAGGTAACCACTGAAAAAGGACATAGAACTTGTACACATAACAATAAAAGAAGAGAATACTAAAACAAAACAAAACAAAAAACATAAACACCATCTAACTAAAATAACCAATGGGAATAAAAAAGCAAAGAAGCAATAAAAAAAAAAAAGAGGTACCAGAACACAAAAGATAAAATGGCTATAGGAAATTCTCATATATCAATCATCACCATAAATGTAAATGGACTGAACTCATCAATAAAAAGACACAGAGGAGCAAACTGGATTAAAGAACAAAATCCAACCGAATGCTGTTTACAAGAGACACATCTCAGACACAAGGACAAACACAGACTCAAGGTGAAAGGGTGGAAAATAATATGCCAAGCAAATGGCACCCAGAGAAAGCCAGGTGTAGCCATACTTTTATCTGATAAACCACACTTCAGGATCAAAAAAGTAACAAGAGACAAAAATGGACATATCCTAATTATAAAGGGGACAATACAACAAGAAGATATTACACTTATTAATATATATGCCCCCAACCAAGAAGCACCAAAATTTACAAAGCAACTACTAACATATCTAAAAGGGGAAACTGACAAAAACACAATTACACTAGGGGCCTTAAACGCATTGACAACCATGGACAGATCATCCAGTCAGAAAATAGACAAAGAAATATCAGATTTAAATGATACATTACAGCAACTGGACATAATTGACATTTACAGTACACTTCATCCTAAAACACAGGACTATACATTCTTTTCTGGTGCACATAGAAATAAACTTAACAAGGAACATGAAGAACTTATACACAGAAAACTATAAGACACTAATAAAAGAAATTGAAGAAGATACAAATAAATGGAAGGATATTCCATGTTCATGGATTGGAAGAATCAACATAGTTAAAATGGCCACATTACCCAAAGCAACATAAAGATTTAATCCAATTCCCATCAAAATCCCACAGACATTCTTTTGAGAAATAGATTAAAAAATGATCAGTTTCATATGGAAGCACAAAATACCCCAAATTGCCAAAGTAATTCTCCAAAAAAAAGAATAAGGCTGGAGGAATCACGCTCCCTGATTTCAGTCTATACTAAAAGTTATCAAT
Organism: Craseonycteris thonglongyai; assembly: GCA_004027555.1. NCBI lineage: Eukaryota > Metazoa > Chordata > Mammalia > Chiroptera > Craseonycteridae > Craseonycteris > Craseonycteris thonglongyai. Next base: position 10,852 of record PVKE010043084.1, on the reverse strand, counting down.
AGTCAAAACAGCTTGGTATTGGCAGAAAATAGACATACAGCCCTATGGCACAGAATAAAATTAAAAAAAAAACCAAATAAACACACAAATACAAGGACAGATAATCTTTGACAAAGGAGCAAAATATATACAATGGGGAAAAGAAAGCCTCTTCAGTAAATTGTGCTGGGAAAATTGGAAAACCACATGCAAAAGAACAAATCTGGACTGTGGACTCTCAACATATATCAAAATGAACTCAAAGTAGATTAAACACCACTACATAAGACCCAAACAATGAAGTGCATAGAAGAAAGCATCAGTACTAAACTTAGCAACCTTGGGCTCAAAAAGCACTTAATGAACTTGGCCTGAAGGCAAGGGAAGTAAAAGCAAAAATAAATGAATGGGTATATCAAACTAAAAAGTTTCTACACAACAAAGGACACTGTCAACAAAGTAAAAAGGAAACCAACCACATGGGAGAAAATATTTGCAAACAATGCCAATCATAAGCAGCTAATATCTAAAATATATAAAGAACTCATACAACACAACAGCAAAAAAAACATCGATTCAATTAAAAAATGGGCAGAAGACCTAAACAGGCACTTCTCCACTGAAGACATATAAACAGCCATGAAAAAATGCTCAACATCACTAGCAATTAGGGAAATGCAAATTAAAGCCATACTGAGATACCACCTCACATCTGTTAGAATGGCTATAATCAACAAGACAAGGAATAAAAAGTGCTAGAGAGGCTGTGGACAAAAATGAACCCTCATATACTGCTGGTGGGAATGTAAATTGCTACAACCACTGTGGAAGGCAGTGTGGAGATTCCTCAAAAATCTAAGTATAGAATTGCCATAAGACCCAGGAATTCCTCTCCTGGGTATCTACCCAAAAAGCCTGAAAAACTTACTCCGCAAAGATGTATGTACTCCAATGTTCATCGCAGCACTGTTCACAGTGGCCAAGTCGTGGACTCAACCAAACTGTCCTCTGATAGATGACTGGATAAAGAAATTGTGGTATATTTATACAATGGAATACTACCTGGCAATAAGAAAATATATAATACAGCGATTTGTGAAGACATGGACAGACTTTGAAAATATCTTATTAAGCGAACTTAGTCAGGACGAAAGAATCAAGAAACATGACCTCACTTATAGGTGGAATATAAAACTGAAAGTAACAAAGAAACAAAGACTCATGGACACAGTCAATAGTTTAGTGCAGGGGTGGCGAATCTTTTGGTGCCTGAGTGCCAAAGTTTATGAAATAAGAGTATACTCGCTCGACTCACGTGCCAACCCATCAAGTGAGATAGAGGTATCGATTATTTTATGTCTATAAGAGGCATAGGATGTTTTTATAACAAAAAACAATATTTTTTAATAGTATTCACAATTATTTGTTTTGAAGTTTAAATATTTTATTAGAGTGCATAACAAAGGTAATTATATAAATTAAATACCATAGAAAATCTCTATCAGTCATTTATTACATTTTTATTCAGTGTAGAATAACATGATACTATAATAAAATTATAATTTATATGAAACAAAAAGAAAAAATCATGTGACAGAATTAAATTATAATAATAAATATTAATTGTCAAATGCACGGAGTACTCATGAAAATTAAAGAATCCTCTATCATTGTTAGTGTGATTTCTGTTGTGCAGAAGAAGACAGATGAATCACCTCAGAGTCATATTTTGTTGTTTTTAACATTACACAAGCTGCACTTGAGGCATCAGTTAAATTACTCCTAAAATCGGACTTGACTAGGTTCATAATTGAAAATAATGATTCACATGAGTAAGTAGAGGAAAATATTGAGAGTATTGCCACTGCTACATTTTTCAGACACTGAAAATTTTCAGAGAAGGAATTTCATGTTTTCAGAACTTCATTTTCTGCATTGTTCGGCATTGACCCAGCTAACATATCTCTTTCAATACTTTCTAATTCATGTCTCAAATCGATAAATTTTTGCCTCCAAATACAACTACTCTGTAAGTCAATCAACTGCATTTCAAAATCATAAAAATCAATCCATTGGAACATATCCAACTTCAGTTTATTTAGTTTTATCTTGTCTGCGTATTCTATAAATTTTCCTGTTACTTTGAATGACCTGAATCTGAACTTCAAAAAAAGAGAGCACTCCAGTGGTTGTATCGAAGCAATGGATAATTCTGAGTGATGCGGACGATCTACTAGTCTTGCTCTGTCACATATGTGACATATGAGAACAATGTTGAGCGTGCTTTGATGCGAATGGAAACAAAGCATACGGTGCAGAAAATGTTTGACGACTCCAAGTCAAAAGGATTGTTCCGATGGCAGAGGCCACTAAAGGTTTGGTTTCACTAGAGCGTCCAGCAGCTGCGTCCAGCAGTTGAAAGTCACTGCCGTGTACTCATTCAATGTGTATTAAATGGTATTGGTTTCGCTGAGACGACTCGGCCATCACGTTCGACTGTGGATGCCCGACGTCCGCATCTCGACTGCTGCGTGAGCAGTCAAGATGCAGACGTCTAGTCGGGCAGTCCAGTGATATTTCTGCTTCACCATGGCACAGCGATTTTGTGGAGAGATGATGAGAAGTTATTCGAAAAAGTTAGAAACCATCCGTGCATTTACAATCATCAACATAAAGACTTCAAAGATTTTCAGATTAAGGAGAACAATTGGGTTGTCATTTCCTCAGAACTTGGAAAGAATGGTAAAGTGAAAATTTTAATGAATATTTATTTATTTACAAACATTACCAATTAAGTACACAAAACAGTCAAATGCCATCAATGGCTGCTGCTGAATCTAAATACACGTTCATCTTGCCAATGTAGTGCTCCTTAATTAAAAAATGTCATGAATGTTTCTCTAACTTCAAAACCATCTGCTCTTGCATACCATACTCGCCGGTGGATCTATACTTGAATTGTATTCATAATGTGGCTACTGATGGTGCTCTAAATAGCCATTCCTCAGTATATTGTGTAAACAACATGCTGCAATTAGAAGTTGTTCACATGTTTCAGGTGTGACAGCAACAGGAGAGGAGAATACTCGAAAAATTTGACTCAATAGCTCAAATGCATTTTCCATTACTCTGTGAGCACAAGTTAACCTGTAGTTGAAGAAGACTTTAGACTTTTCTCCTCGAGCTGTTATTTTACAATATGGTTTCACGCCATGTTTGTGTAATCTGAAAGATTCATCTCCAACTATAACATAGGGCACTACTTTATTCAAACCAGGAAGTCTCTCATCTGGAGGAAATATATTTCCCGAAAGCACTTGTTTCCCCATGACAGACTTCGCAAAAATTCCACTGTCCCCCTCTTTTCCATATGACCCAACATCTATCTATTGCTATAAATTTACAGTTGGCATCAACCAAAGCAAGTAATACAACAGAAAAGTACGCCTTATAATTAAAAAACGTATATGGTGCTCTTCTTTGTCTTCCCATCTGCAACTTAGTCAGATCAATTTAGTTGTTATTTGGACCCTGTAATCTAAACTCACCTTGAAATTGCCCTTAGCGCCCTCCCAGCTCCACATGCCTAAATAATTGCTCCGTGTACCACTTTGGGCACGTGTGCCATAGGTTCGCCACCCCCTGTTTAGTGGTTACCTGAGGGTAAGGGGGGAGGTGGTTAGGAGAGATGAGTGGGGGAGAGTAGGGAGGGGGAATCAAACATATGGTGATCGAAACTGAGCTGATCCTGGGTTGTGAGCACATAATGTGATGTATAGACAATGTAATTTATAATTGTACACCTGGAAACAATGTAAGTGATAGCAATTAATGTCACCCCAATAAATTTAACCAAAAAAAAAAATGAAGCAATAAAAATTTTGGAAGTAAATGCAAAGAAAAATGAAACAAAAATCATATACCACTATCAAGTGGGATTCATCCCAGGAGGTAAGGCCGAATCAATATACATAAATCAGTTAATGTGATACACCATGTTCACAAAATAAAAAATAAAAATTATATGGTCATATCAATATATGCAGAAAAAGCATTTGACAAGTTCAGCAGCCATTTAAGATAAAAATTACTGTATCAGCAAAGTGAAAATAGAAGAAACATAGCTCAATATAATAAAGGCTATAGATGATAAACCCACAGCTAACAGTATACTGAATGGGGAAAAACTAAAAGAATTCCCCTTAAGATCAGGCAAAAAACAAAGTTGCCCACTGTTACCCATCTTATTCAATATTGTACTGGAACTCCTAGCCACAGCAATCAGAAAAAAAAAAAGAAATAAAAGGTATCCAAATAGGGAATAAAAATGTAAAATTGTCACTGTTTGCAGATAACATGATACTATATATAGAGAACTCTAAAAATTCTCAAAATTATTGGAACTGATAAATAAATTTAGTGAAATAGCTGGATACAAAATTAATATCCAGAAATCAGTTGCATTCTTATACACCAATAACAAATTAGCAGAAAGAGGAAAAAAAAATTGCATCAGAAAAAAGAAATAAATAAAATAATTAGGAATAAATTTAACCAAGGATGTAAAACTCTTGTTCTCAGAAAATTATAAGACACTGAAGAGAGAAATTAAAGATACAAACAAATGAAAACACATACCATGCTTATAGATACGAATAATTGATATAGTTAAAATGTCCATACTACCAAAAGCAATCTACAGATTCAATGCAATTTCTACCAAAATACCAATGGTATTTTTCACAGAACTAGAAAAAATAATCCTAAAATTTATATGGAACCATAAAAGATCTAGAGTAGAGTAGCCATGGCAACCTTGAAAAAGAAGAACAAAATTGGAGGAATCATCCTACCTGCTATCAGATTATACTACAAGGCCATAGTATTCAAAACTGCATGGTATTGGCATGAAAACAGACCCACAGATTAATGGAACAGAATGTACAGCCCATGAATAAATTCATATTTATTCGTATTTTTTGCTCCATAAGACGAACCTGACCTGCCTGGACCCGCTCTCCTTCCAGGCAGTCCCTGCTTTCTGATCTGGCTGCAGGCTTTCCCGTGGCATCATTAAAGTCCCCAATGTGCACTCTTCTTTTCAGTATTCGCTCCATAAGAGGCACACACTTTTCCCTCCACTATTTTTTGGGGGGGGAAATGTGTCTTATGTACCTAAAAATATGGTATATGTTCAGTTAATCTATGACAAAGAAAGCAAGAATTTACATTGGGATAAAGACAATCTATTCAATAAATACTGTTGCAAAAACAGGACAGATACATGCAAAAAAATGGAACCAGTCTACCTTCTTATGCCACATACAAGAAGAAACTCAAAATGGATTAAAGATTTAAGTGAAAAGTCCCAAACCATAAAACTCCTAGAAGAACATATATGAAATAAAATCTCAGATATTACCCTCAATAATATATTTATTGGTATATCTCCTTGGGCAATAAAAACGAAAGAAAAATAAACAAATGAGATTTATCAAAATAAAATATTCTTCAGCAAAGGAAACCATTAACAAAATGAAAAGACATCCTACTGGGGAAAGCTGGATGGCTCAGCAGCTTAAGCACTCGCTTTGCAGCCCTAAAGCCTGAGGATTGAATCCCGGCTTCAGCCCAGGTGGACCCATAAGCTGAACTGGGGTGTGCCCCAAATTCAGTTCTTGCCGGGGCCTATGTGGGAGGCTCCCTGCCCACCTGTGGAGTAAAACTATATGAAAAACTAATGCTGTCAACTATGGAGACTGTTCTGGGCCCTCCCCTTTCTGTCTCTCTCTGTCTGTCTCTGTGAAAAAACATTTCTAAAAAAAGACATACTACTGAATTGGAGAAGATATTTGCCAATGATACATTTGATAAGGAATTATCATTCAAAATTTATGAAAGAAAACCTCATACAACTCAATACCAAAAAGCAAACAAACAATTCAATTTTAAAAAATGTTCAGAGGGGGAAGCTGGGATAGCTCAGTGGGTTAAGCACTCACTTTGCAGCGCCAGGGACCGAGGATCGAATCCCGGCCCCGGCCCGTGCGGGATCATATGCTAAGCTGGGGAGTTCCCCCAGTTCAGTTTTCTCTCTGTCTCTGTCTCTGTATCTCTCTCTCTGTCAAATAATTAATAAAATAAATAAATAAAACTTTAAAAATTAAAATTAAAAAAAATGTTCAGGGGAGGCTGGGATGGCTCAGTGGGTTGAGCGCTCACTTTGCGGTGCCAGGGACTGAAGGTCGAGTCCCGGCCCTGGCCCGTGTGGACCCATGTGCTGAACTGAGGAGTTCCCCCAGTTCGGTTCTCTCTCTGTCTCTGTGTCTTTCTCTCACTCTGTCTAAAGCAGTGGGAAAAAAATTTCAAATTAAAATAATAATAATAATAAATAAATAAATAAAAATAAAAAAATGTCTAAAGAGGGCACACCGATGGCCAATAAACACATGAAGAGGTGCTCAATGTCACTAATCATCAGCGAAATGGAAATAAAAACCACAATGAGATACCACCTCACTCCTGTCACAATGGCTATAATAAATAAACCGAAAAACAACAAATGTTGGTGAAGATATGGAGAAAAAGGATCCCTAGCACACCATTAATCAGTTTGCAAATTGGTGCAACCACTATTGAAAACAGAATGGAGGTTTCTCAAAAAATTTAAAAATGGAACTTTCTTGTGATCCAACAGTTCCACTTCTAGGTATTTCTTTTTTTTTTTTTTTAGGTATTTATCCAAGGAAATTCAAAGTAATAATTTGAAAAAATATATGTACCCCCATGTTTATTTCAGAACTATTCACAATAGCCAAGACATGGAAACAACCAAAGTGCCCCCATCAATAGATGATTGGATAAAGAAATTGTGGTACATTTATATAAGACACTATTACTCAGCCATAAAATTGATGAAATCTTACCATTTACAACCTAGAGGTTATTGAGTTAAGTAAAATAAGTTAGATTAAAAAAGGACAAATACCATATGATCTCATTTATATGGAATCTAAAGAACAGAAAAGGCAAAAAACAAAACAGAAATAGATTCATGGATACAGGGAATAAACTGATGGTTGTTAGATGGGGTATTTGGGGAATGGATGAAGAAGGTGAAGAGATTAGAACGTACACACTGGAGAGATGGAAAAATATGGTGGCATGAGAGGAGAACCCCGATCCCTACCTGGGAAGGGACTTATGAACAAAGGGGAATCCACAGGGAAAGCCCTGAGGAGCACCCTCAACTAAGAGAACCACACAACGCAGAACAACACCCAAAGGTGAGAGCAAAAATGGGAGAGCGGGAGAGGGAAGGGGAAGGAGCAGTTCAGGGACAGGGACTCGGAGCGCGGGCCAGGGCTGGCAAAAACAAAGGGGGATTGGGAAACTACGGTCAAAGTGGAGCTAGATTGAGGGCAGGCTGGAAGCCGAGACCTAAAAAGAGTGGAAGCCCCACAAGACTGGACAATTTAACATCCGAACTCAAGGGGCACCACGTGGTGCCCTAATCAGATCACAAACCCTGAGGTAGAACAGGGACTGTGGAGCAAGGTGGCTGCACGTCCTGGGTGGGCAGGGAGAGAGCAGGGCACCAGCCCACAGCAGCTCGGCACCCCTGATTTACAGAGGAGATACAGCTGAGATTCTAGAGTTGACTGTGAGGGAGCACCTTTTGAAGACAGGGCTCTCAGAGTGAAGGCAGAGGTTCGAGTGGACATGGAGGCACCAGGCTTGGATGCATTAGACATACTTAGAGTGAATCCAGTGGTCTTTGAGACCCTGCAGAGCTGCCAGTAGAGCTGCGGCACGAGTCTCTGTCAAGCCCCACCAGAGCTCAAAGACCCAATTAGAGGAGAGAAAGATTCGAGCTGCTCACCCCACCCACACTGAACCACCAGCCTCCTTGCTGAAAGAGGAATCTGAAATTGTGTCTCAGGCCCGCCCTAGATCCTACTCACATGCCCCCACCCCAGGAACCACACCTTCACTACCCTGCCTTCTAACAGCTAAGACAGCAACCCGAAGAGCCCCAGGGCACAGAAACTGACTGCTTCCCCTAACCCTCTCCCAAAATCTCCTCCTCCCACAACTGACCCTATAAGAAAAAATAAAGAGAAGCCCATAAGGGAAAAATACTCATGCATAAAGCAAAAGGAACCATATCAAACATAATGCACACCTCAGAATCCAAAGCCCCTCCAGAAGATCAGGGGCATTCTTTAGAAAAGGACCTTGCACACTTGGAATCAAATGTAAGTGAAACAGAATTCAGGGCTGCAATACTCAAGACAATCAGAGAGCTCAGTTAATGCTGGCAAAGTACCCAGACATAGTTAAATAACATCAACAAAAAAATTTCTAAGCATAATGAGTACTTTACTAATAAAATTGAGAAGTTAGAGTGGAACAAAAAGGAACTCCTTGAAATAAAAGACATCATGGCAGAGTTCAAAATGAATTGACCAGCATAGGAAACAGGGTTGACCAGCTAAAGGAAAGAATGAGTGAAATAAAAAATAGAAACATCGAAATGTCACAGAGGCGAGAAGAAAGGAAAATGAGAATCAAGAAAAATGAAAGAGCCCTGTAAGAACTCTGTGACTCCATCAGAAGAAACAATATTATAATAATAGGGGTACCAGAAGGAAGGGAGATGACATCTTCTCAGAGTCTACCAAAACAAATAGTGGATGAGAACTTTCCTAATCTGTGGAAAGAACTACAACCCCAAATTCAAGAGGAAAACAGGAGTCCTAGCTACCTAGACCCTAGCACATCTTCTCCAAGGCACATTGTTCTGAAAATGACAAAAATCAAAGACAAAGAAAGAATTCTCAAGGCTGCCATGGAAAAACAAAATATAACTTTCAAAGGAAAACCTATCAGGCTGTCACCAGACTTCTCAGCAGTTGGAATATAAAACTGAAAGTAACAAAGACACAGAGACCTATGGACACACTCAATAGCTTGGTGATTGCCTGATGGAAGGGGAGGAGCGGGGAGGGAGAGAGGGAGGGGAGGTGGGAGAGGGCACCAGCATTATGGACACATTCAATGGTTTGGTGGTTGCCTGATGAGGGGGGGAAGGAGTGTGGGAGGGGAGATGGGAGAGGGCACCAGCATTATGGACACATTCAATGGTTTGGTGGTTGCCTGGGGAGGAGGGAGGAGGGGGGAGGGGTAGTTGTGGTGGGAGGTGGGAATGGGCACCAGATATGTGGTGATGGAAGGAGAGCTGATTCTGGGTGGTGGGCACATAATGTGATGCATGGTGGGTGATGTGATGTGGACTTGTACATCTGGAAACTATCTAATTGTTACCAAACAATGTCACCCCATTCAATTTAACAATAAAAAAATTATTTGTTTTGATTTGTCTTGAAGGCATGGTTTTTATTGCTTATTACTTAAGCTTGGAGTTCCGGTTTTGAGCCATATATTTTCCTCAGCTTCTGTATATCTGAAAAGGCCTTAATTCCTCCTTCATATCTAAAGGTTTATTTTGCTGGATAGTTGATTCTTGGCTGGAATTTTCTCTCTTAATATTTTGAAGATTGGGGTCCACTCTCTCCTGACTTAAAAGAAATTAAAGAGGGTACAAAGAAATGGAAAGACATTCCATATTCATGGATTGGAAGAATTAACACACCTAGTTAAAATGGCCATACTCCCCAAAGCAATATACAGATTTAATGCCATTCCCATCAAAATCCCACAGTCATTCTTTCAAGAAATAGATAAAAAAGTCAACAAATTTTTATGGAACCACAAAAGACCACAAATCCCAAAAGCTATCCTAAGAAAAAAAGATAAAGCTGGGGGCATCTCACTGCCTGACTTTTATCTGTACTAGAAAGCCTCAGTAATCAAAACAGCTTGGTACTGGCAGAAAAACAGATACACGGACCAATGGAACAGAATTCAAAACCCAGAAATAAACCCACAAATTTATGAACAGATTATTTTTGATAAAGGATCAAAAAATATACAGTGGGGAAAAGAAAGCCTCTTCAGTAAATGGTGCTGTGAAAATTGGAAAACCACATGCAAAAAGCCTGAAGGTGAACTGCGATCTCTCACCATATACCAAAATTAACTCAAAATGAGTTAAAGACCTCCAAATAAGAAAGGAAACAATAAATTGCTTAGAAGAAAACATTGGCACTAAACGTATGGACCTGGGATTCAGGGAGGACTTTATGAATCTGACCTCATTGGCAAGGGAAGTAAAAGCACAAATAAACAAATGGGACCTTATCAAGCTAAAAAGCTTCTGTGCCGCAAAGGAAACCGTCAACAAAGCAAAGAGTCAACCAACCAACTGGGAGAAAATATTTGCAAACAATGCCTCTGATAAGGGGCTAATACCAAAAATATACAAAGAACTTGTACAACTCAACAAGAAAAAAACAAGCAATCCAATTAAAAAATGGGCAGATGACCTTAACAGACACTTCTTTCATAAAGACATACATATGACCAACAGATATATGAAAAAATGCTCCACTTCACTAGCAATTAGGGAGAGGCAAATAAAAACCACAATGAGATACCATCTTACACCTGTTAGAATGGCTATCATCAACAAGACAAGGGATAACAAGTGCTGGAGAGGTTGTGGACAAAAAGGAACCCTCATACACTGCTGGTGGGAATGTAAACTGGTACAACCACTATGGAAGGCTCTATGGAGATTCTTCAAAACATTACGAATGGAAGTACCATATGACCCAGCCATCCCTCTACTGGGCATCTACCCAAAAAACCTGAAAACCTTAATCTTTAAAGATGTTTGTACCCGCATGTTCTTCGCAGAACTGTTCACAGTGGCCAGAACATGGAAACAACCAAAATGCCCTTCGATAGA
>PVKE010043083.1:0-13498 GCA_004027555.1 Craseonycteris thonglongyai | reverse complement strand
CTAATGGCTAAAAAGTATGTGTGCTAGGGAGGACACATTTTGGTGCAAAGTCTAAGCTATTGCCTACCATGGTTCCCCTGGAGGGACTTGCCTTCTCATGATAGGATGTGTGCTAGCTGCCCATGGATTAGCCTAGCTCATAACTGTAGATAAGTGCATTCAAGGGTTAGGAGTAGAGGTTGAATGAGATGGAAACTTGACTCTAACCTGTCTTAAAAGTCTTCACATCCTCCTGAACTTCTGGGGCTGCCTTCTGCACAATCTTGCTCTTCCCATCCTGGAGTTCTGACATCATGAAGGGACAGTGGCTCTTGGTCCAAGATGGAGAGTCTATACAAAGGTAAGAGAGTAAATGGCAGTGCATTTCTAACCATAAATTCAGTTTAACAATTATTATGGAGAATTACTGTATCCCAAAGCTCCATCTTAGGTTATGGTAGAGACACAGAGATAGGTGAGTCTGGTCACTGTACTAGGGGAGCTCCTAAACTGGTGGGAAAGACACACACTGAAAACACATTATGAACAGAGCTAGGACGGGCAAGAGAACCTAGGCTATGGAAATCTAGAAGAGGGAGGCTACATGACCCAGAATTGGGATTGGACAGGCTTGAGGTCTAGGCAGGCTCTGCAGAGAAGATGATGCCCAAGTTAATTGTCTCATGAAAAATATGAGTTACTCTTATAAAGGGTATAGGAGAGGGTCACTTCACAAGAGCAAAATCACAGAAGACTGAGACAATAAAGTTGTTCTAGACAATTTTAAGTAGTTTCATAATGGCTGGAATATATAAAACATGAAGGTCATGAGAGTAAGACTCTTTTCAGAGATACTGGAAGAATCCTCACAGGTATAATTTTGGGTCAGCTCATTCTGCCTTGACACTTCACATGGACTGTCCCATTAGGCAATGAATGACCAATATGACTTGGAAACTTGTCTCTAAGACCCAGACATGCTCACCATTTGCCAGAAGCCTTTACTTACCTCCTCCAGCCTTGGTTGCCTTAGGATGGATTTGGGAGTAGGTTGGTCCTTGGGTGGCCAGGATGGGACAATGTCCAATACCAAACAGAAACTGATGAGTCTTAATCACCTTGTTCAGGAGGCCTGTGGGGCCCCGGGAAAGCACTGGACAGCACTGTAGCAACATGGCTGCTGCCACCATCGTGAGCCCAAAGTCCTGCAGAAGATGTGGAAGAGATGATATTCCATTATGAAAGTCTAGCCAAAAGCCAAGGCTCATTCCTATGTTTGATTCTATGCTTTTAGCTTCCCACCCAGTGCTTGCTGCCCTCCCCAGAGATATCTTTATTATCCTTTCAGGGTAATAACTTTTCCAATGTTAAAATGTACCAATAGGACATCAAAGAGGAAGAAATAAGAAACTATTAGATGAAAGGGTGAAGAAAAGAGTTCTAACTGGAGGTGAGAAAGCCTGAATTCTAATTCAGTCTGTCACTGACCCCCTCTATGATAGTAAAGATTGTTGAAGTGTTATTGTATATGGTAAGATGAAAGTTGACAACCCACCAACCCTTTGATCAACAGTTAAGGACAAGAATTTTCCAAAGAATATTGGCCTCAGCCTAGTGAGTATTCAGCCTCATAATGAAGACAGATGCCAATGATCAAAGCTTCTAAGGCGTAGCTCAGGATTGTTCCTGAGCAGGCACAAACAGAGAAGGAGAAGGAGTTTGAGGCCATAGGTACCAGCTTAAGTAGATTCAGGGAACAGGATGAAAGCGCAAGCCCTAGACCTTACAGAACATATGCCACAAGACTGGTATTTTACTGTTTTGTTTTGTTTTTATCTTTGTTTTCTTTTGTATTTGCCTTTGGCTTATGGAAAAGCACAGATAAAGAAAGAGGTTAAAGCAAGACCCAAGGTGTCTTGGAAATAAGTCTATGGTTGAATGAAATGGATGGAGCCTGACAGAATAGAAAGAGGTCAATGAGAAGATCATGAAAACCTAAACACATATAGTGGGAATTCAATAACTATTAATTGAATTTGAGAGAAAATTAATGAATGAAAAGGGACTCAAATGGAAGAAAGAGAATAAGAGTAGTGGAGGAATCAGAAGAAAAGAAACAATTAAGAAAAATAAAAGAAGATAAGTGATAGAAAACAAAGATGCAGTGATAGTAGTGGAGTTAGAAGTACACAAATTACAGGAAAGAAAGAGACCAAAGCCAGAAGAAAATGGGACAGGGCTGGAGAAAGAGCATGGAGAAGAGAACCTGTCCAGAAAAAAAAGAGGGCAAAAGGATGGTGGAAAATATAGAAGGGTAGGGAAAGAGACTGAGATGAGAGAAAGAGAGAATAAAAGAGATAATAGAGAGTCTAGAAGGGAGGGTTCAAGGGAGGGATTGTGAGAGGAAAAGAGAGGGTAAGGGAGAGGGAAAGGAAGAGAGGGAGAGAAGAAAGGTTGAGATTGAGTGACAGAGTAAGCAGAGATAGAATCAGAGACAGATAGGACACAAAATGGACATGAGGAAAGATCAAGGGGCATAGAGGAATATACAAAGACTCAGAAAACCGAGAGTAGGAGAAAAGAGAATCTAGCAGGGGCAGAGAATCAGTCAGGCACAAAGATAAAGGAGAAACGCTGCTAGTACTTGTGGGGGCAGGGGAGAGCAACAAAGAGTAACCTGAAGAGGAGCTGGGCCCTTCTGAGGGAGATGAGAGAGAGACTGAGGGACAGAAAGAAGGGAGTGAGACAAGATCAAACAATAGAGACACAGTGTTGGCTAAGGTGGGTTAGAGTTGGGATGAGAGAAGCCTGAGAGATACACAGAGAAAGACAGCTATAAACATCAAGAGGCACACAAGGTTAAAAGAAAAAGGGAAAACTGAATATCCATTTTAGATATCCACATTAGAGGATCAAGAGTCAAGATATGGGACAGGACAAGGGAGAGATATGAAGAAATGTAGGAGGACTAAGGTCTGGAACCACCAGGAGAGCTACTGAACAGACTCCAATAGCACCTGTAGTGCTATTAGTTATAGGGGCTTATGTTGTGAGAAACAAATAAAGAGGAGGAGCTCGTGGCCCCTCCCTCATATGGCAACTTCCTTCACCTCTTAGAGAGCAGTAACCCCTCCCAGATCTCACGCAGCAAAGATTCTCCCCCTAACTCATAAAGCAACCTCTTTCCCTTTTTCTATCTCAGAGCATCTTCCAAACAACTCTCACAGGCTGTGTGGGCCCTGAAATTGGGAAAGTTCAAAGGGATGTTTAGAGGTGGGAGTGGGCACTAGATATAAGGTGATGGAAGGGGAACTGATACTGAGTGATGGGCACATAATACGATGCATGAATGATGTGAGGTGGACTTGTACATCTGTAAACTGTCTAATTGTTACCAACCAATGTAACCTCATCAAATTTAACAATAAATTAAAAAAAATAAAAAATAAAAAAATAATAAAAATAGTAAAAAAAATAAAGGACTAAATGAAACTCATTAAGCCTTTAGCATTTCAATAAATGCTAGTTTTTGAATTTTAGTTCAAGCTTTCCATCTCCATGTTGCGTATTCTTGAAAAGTCATTTCCCTTCTCTGGGTATCAGCTTTCATCAGCTGTCAAATGTAAGGTATTTATGCCTACCTCATATGGTAAGTAATGAATTAGATCCAATGCTTACCTCATATCTGGATATATGAGGTTCCCTTCCGCTGCCTGCCTGCAAAAAGTTAAAGTACTTGGGGATGAGCCTGCAGACCACAGATAAAGCTTTCAGAGTTTATCTCCATTGAGGTTTGGCCTCTCTTCAGATGAGACCAGGGTGTGGAAGAGAAGAGAAGCTCCTTTCTAGAATCATGTCTGAGCATCTGGCTCTGGCTGACCTTGACTATTGGTGGTAAGGAGGGGTGGATAGCCCAGGGAGATGCAGGCAAGGCAAATGGCCAGGTTTCAGGTTTCTGTAAACGCCTTTCTCCAACATCAACACTGACAGTAATGACAATGTGAAAGTATGAAATGGTAAGGAAAGCCCCAAGGTTTGAACCAAAGTCCAGTCCTGCTTTGAAATGACGGTGAATTAAGGCCTATTCCTGCCCCCTCATATAATAATGGAAGAAGTACAATATACTCACAATCCATAGGCGGGGGGAGTGGCTATGATATTCTTAGGAACCTAAAAAACATTTGGACTACTTCTTGGAATTTGTTGAACTACTGAGTTCTGTTAAGCTTCAGTTCCGATTTCTCTGTTCCGAAACTCTTCTTGAAATTTGCCCTACCTCACTCTGCCTGTCTATCTTTATGTCCTATAACTTTATAGTCTAGTTACCTTGATTCTGTTTATATTCCATCCCACTACCTATCATGAAATTGGAGTGAATAAAATTGGATAAAAGAAGTATTTTAGTCAATTTAATGTATTAAGAGCACATCCTCTAGAGCCAGACTTCTTGGGTTTGAATCTTGGCTCTATCACCTACTAACTCTGGGACCTTAGGAAAATCATGTCTCTGCTCTATGTCTTATATCTGTAAAATGTAAATAATAAAAAATATAATCTACTTCAGAGGGATGTTATGAAGATTCAGTAAGATAATCTACAGTATATAAAGTATATAGAAGAGTGCCTATACCATAGTAAATACTAGAAAATTGTGAGCTATTTTTTTTCTATATTTTCTATGTAGGAAAAGTGAAGGTATAGCCAAGGGAAGTTGTATCATGTATACAACCAGACCAGGTCTGAAAAGTTGATTCTTTGTCTCAATCCTAATTTTTGTCCTTATCCTGTTATAATTCACTATTTGAATTTGGGCTCTGTACTTTCTCTCCATGGGCCTCAGTTTCTCCACAGACATTGGATTAAAGTACTTTATAGATTCCATCAAGTTCTAGTAGTCAAACACTCAAAGAGTATCACTGTGCCAGACCCTGTTGGAAATGCTTCACATGCATTGACTTTAATCCTCATGGCAACCGTGTGAGGTAAATGTTAATATCAACTTTATCTTGAAGATGATAAAATTGGGGCCCCTAAAGATTAAGTAACCTGTCCAGGTCACAGATCTAGTAAGTGGAACTCAGATTTGAACCTAGGGAATCTGGTTCCACAGTATACAAACCTAACTACTGTGGATCTATGATTCAAATATTACTACATATTTTCTTAATTGAGAACCTGAATTGAGACATTAATCCCCTCTGCTGCACTAATAGGCCCCCATCTGGGACATTTGATTTTGAATTCTGATCAAATGCCTTTACCAAAGGAACAGATTTCTAATGGAAGTAGAATTTCAGGCATTGGTAAACATCCATTTATTCATTCATTCCACTACTTAACCTATGCACCCACTGTGTGACAATCTTTGCCACGGGTCTTCTTAATACAATGCTTTTTCACTCAAGGAGATAATGGTGATGTTTTGAGCCAAATGACAGATCATTACTAGAAGATTTTCCCAGCACCCTAAAATCTTCTCGTGTTAGAAGCTAATCTGCAGTCCCAGAGACCAGAATGGCCAACCACAACTCTATCCTGACAGAGAGACAGAAACCACTCATTGCAGCAGTCCTTGTCTCCTCTCTTCCCTTTGTGGCCTGCTTTGTAAGAATTAGTTAGGTCTGGAAGGGATGTGGTCACTTCATTTCAGGAGTTGGAAGCATTGGACGTTATTTCCCTTTTCAGCAACCTCTCTACATTACCGAAGAATCATAGAGTATTTTAGATACTTGGGAGCAGAGAATCAGAAATCCTCAGAAACAGAAAAGTTTAGAAAATCACAAAATCGAAATCAGGCGAGGCTGTCTAAATCGTATCAAGCTCTTTTTTCGGAGATTGAATAACTTGCCTAGGGTCTCACAATCAATTAGTGTCAGGATACAAATTTATTCACCTTCAGTATAGAGCCCTTTCAGGAACATGGCATTCCTCTTTCACCTTGCCCCTTGCTTCTGCTAAATACTTATCTCAATTCCTTCAAATCTCTTCCTACCCAATTCATCATTCCCATCATGTCCATATTCCCTCAGTTTTCTCTCCCTACCTCTGTCCCCCTAGGCTTTGCAAAGAATGGAGAATTGCTGGAAGAAATATCAAGATATCTTTCTGGGAGACAGAGAAGGGGAGGAAGAGAGAGACAGAAAAACAGATACTGTGAGATAATGAGTAGGAGAAAGTGACAAAAAGGAAGAGGTAGATTTAGAGACAAAGAAAGACACAACTCAGATGAAAGAAAAACAAGAGAAAGCTAGAGTGCCAGAGATTAAGCGAAGTGAGTGATCTTGAAAACTAACAAAAAAGAGGAAACAAGAATAAATAACGAAAGCTGAAAACAGGAAAAGGAAAAAAAGACAGGGGAAAAGAAAGAAAATGACAGAGGCAAATTCTGAGAAACACAGTCAGATGTAGCCAGGCCAGAGAGTCAGCACATGCAGCCTTGAGGTGTACAGGCAGACCAGAAAGAGAGCACCAAGTTGAAAGTGACTTACCTGTTGCCCTGCACTGAGGACGAACGAAGGACGAAGGACGGGTGGGTGCTGTGAGTCAGGACCTGGTATTTATCCCTTCCTGCTTGGCTCAGCTCCACCCATCCTGCCTTCTGCTGGTCTGGCCCTGCATTGGCCCCAAAGGTATCTTGAGCTAGAGATAAAACCCAGTGTAGTCCCCTCCCACCTCCCCAATCACTCAGAACTGGCTCCCCCTCTCTATTTTCTTTCTTTTCCCTCTGGAGTAGTAAAATAAACTTGCTGAGCTTTGGAATCAGACCATCCATATATCGTTTGGGCACCTTGAGCAAAACCAACTCTCTGGTCCTCAGTTGCTTCAACTATAAAAGGAGGGCAATAAAACTCAAGCATCTGTAGCACAAGTGGGAAGACCTCTCTAACAGTCAGCTTCCATAGATGACATCTAGGTCATTGTAACAATTCAATAGCATGTACAGAAAACACTAAGCATAGTGCCTGGTCCAAAGAAATAATAACTAATGTTGAGTGAGTGCTTACAATGCACCAGACCCTTTGTTAAGGTTTACATGAATTAATTTAGCCTATCCTAATAAGGGCCTTATGATATATGTACTATTACCCCCATGTTACAGATGAAGAAACTGAGGGTCAGAGAAGTAAAGTAATTAATTAATAATTACCCAGCTAGTAAGTACATAGTCTAACTATGAACCTAGGTAGTCTGTTCACAGATCTACTCTTTAGGCACTACTCTCCCTTTCAGTATATGCAGTTTTAAAATTTGAAGTTCTCTTTTCTATTACTCTTTCCTTATTCCTTTTAAATTTTTCTTCCCCTGTTTTCATTGTCTTCTTACCTTCTCAATATTAGGACAACAGGACTGTCATAACCAGGCAATTTCATCTGCGGATCAGATTATCATCATTAACATTATGTTTACATAAATGGGAGCATGCTCTACATATTCATCCTCAATTTCCTTCCCCCACCCCCATTTGACCATATGCCATTCAGATCTTTCCATATAAATTTTTTTCTGTTTAGTGGAATCATAATATTACAGAATCTGAAAATTATGATGATTTATTTAAATACTCCCTTATTGATAAAAATTTAGGTTACTTCCAGGAATTTTCCCCTTCCATTATGAATAATGTTTCAATAAACATCTTTGGGCATATGTGAGAATGTATTTTATAAAGTAGAATCCTAAACAAACAAACAAACAAAAGAATACCTGAGTAACCTGGGTATTCTCAAATGGTAGATAGACATGTATAATTTTGACACTGTCAATTTGCCCTATATATAATGCTATACAACCCCGTCAGTGGTGCATAAAAGTGTGTGTGTGTTTGTTCTATCATCAACTTGCCAAAACCATTTGTTTTTCTTAATTTTTAAAATCTTTATTAATATGATAGGCACAAGAAATGGTATCTCAGTGTTGCTTTGATTTGCTTTTCTTTGACTATTAACAAGATTGATCAATCTATTTGTATGTTTCTTAGTCATTTGCCTATTTTCTCTTGTGAAATGCCCAATCTAATTCTTTGCCCATTTGGGGGTTGTGTTGCCAGTAAAGGGTAGTGGACTAAAAGTATGACCTCTGGAGTCAGACTTACCCAAGTTATCTTACTCAGTAGCTGTGTGGTTCACCAAGCTTCAAATTTCTCTCTGTAAAATGGGGCAGTCATAGAACCTACCCCATAGAACTGTTGTGAGGATGAGATGAAGCTATTAATATTGTTATTGTTTGTAATTTCCCTTTTGAGTTGGACAAAACCCTTGAATAGTATAAATAATCATTTTTTCTGTGATATTTGTTGCTCCATCTGGATTTACTGATTCATTCAACAAATACCTGTTGAGGGCCTACAGTTTTTCAGGCACTGCACTAGGTGCTTAGGTTACAGCTGCATAGAATTGGTGTATGACTATAGCATGGTATACTTAATTGTTGTTGTGTTTTTTTCAGTTGAAGATTGTCTCCTGTTTTTCTAGAAGATATTTCAAATAGACTTGCAATATCTTTGACCTCCATCTCATTAGCTGGCCAACCACTTGCCACTTTGGAAACTGAGCTCAGATATCATCACCTCTAGGAATCCTTCCCTAATCCCCACACTGGATCTGGTCTTCTCTTCTGGCCTCCCACATCCTCTGCCAGCACTTACTACACTGTAATATCAGTATCTTGTTTTATGTCTTCCTTCCCCATAAGACCTTGAGCAACTTGAAGATAGGGATCTAGAACTGTTTGCAAGAGGGGCTGTCAGAAATACTTGCTGCATTCAATTGCATTTTCTCTAATCTTCCTACTTGTTCTGCTCATACCCAGGAAAGGAACTGGAAGATAGAAACCTACTAAGGGTGGTAGCAGACTTCCTAGATGTCCTAGAGAAGCTCATAAAGTGCCCTGGAAGTTCCTGAGACTTCCCAGGTTATTGAGATGGATACTTAGAAAGCTTTCCTGTACTATTCTTTGTCCAGGTTAGTGCATGAGAGTGAGTAGCTGTGGTTGTATTGACATCACCTATCTTTTGCATGGGCGTTTCTCATTCTCTTTAGACGATGGTTGTGTGAGTCTAATGTTCTTGAAGGACAATACAATCTGGGTGGAATGAGTTTCAGTCCGAGGTGCTCCTATTGTACCTCCTCAAGTCACACTTCCCTGACACCTCTCCAGTTTCCTTTCTTCCTTCATTTACTTATTCTATGTCTTGGCTGACTTCTACAGGAATTTCTTGGGCATTTCTCTGTTGTCAGAGTCTAAATCTGATTTATGTATTATTTATTTGTTTGTTTGTTTTTAAGATTTATTTTATTGTTTTTGACAGAGACAGAGAAAAGGAGGAGGGCCCAGAGCAGTCTCCATAGTTGTACTTCATCAGCTTTTGACATGGCTTCATTCCAAACAGGTTGGCAGGGACCACGCAGGGCAGGAACTGGGCTGGGGGCCTCCCACATGGGAAACACACCTCAGTTCAGCATATGGGTCTGCACGGGCTGGGGCCAGGATTTGATCCTCAGTTCCCGGGGCTGCAAAGCGAGTGCTTAACCTGCTGAGCCACCCTGGCTTCCCCCTGATTAATTTTTTTTTATGCCCAGTGTCAACCTGGCAATGAGTGGATATTTATATGGTGTTTGATAGAATAGACTTTAGTGATTTTTGTGTTTCAGCTCTTTACTTTGTAGTTGCACTGAAATAAACATGATGATGCTTAAATCTTTGTCTGTATCTTAGATTACTTTCTTATCATTGATTTTCCAAAAAATGTATTGAGGTATAATTTGCAAACCATAAAATTTACCGAATTTTTGAGAGAGAGAGAGAGAGAGAGAGAGAGAGAGAGAGAGAGAGAGAGAGAGAGAGAGAACTGAACTCGGGCCTGGCCCAGGCGGACTCATATGCTGAACTGGGGTGTGCCCCCAGTTCAGCTCTTGCTGGGGCCTATGCGGGAGGCTCCTGGCCCAGTTCCTGCCCTACGCAGCCCTGCACCCACCTATGGAGTAAAACTATATGCAAAACTAATGCTGTCAACTATGGAGACCACTCTGGGCCCGCTCCCTTCTTTCTGTCTCTCTCACTGTCAAAACACAATAAAAATTTTTTTACCGAATTTAAGTATTCAATTAAGTGATTAATAGTATATTTTCAGAATTGTGCAGCCATCACTGCAACCTAAAATTGGTATTGAGTTTTTGAGGCGGAATTACTATATCAAAGAATGTGAAGCTCCTAAAGTTTTTTTCATGCATATTATCAAATATCTATCTAAAGCGCATACCAGTTAGTGATGGACCCAACCATCTATGACAAATGGGGGGCTGAGGAACATACACAGAGCTTTGTTGGGTTACACCCCAAAGGGTCTGTCTCTTTATCAGCATATCTCTCTTCCATTAACTATATACCTTCTACCCAGATTTTGCAGTGAACCTCAGAGAACAGCCTAAATCCTCATGATTTCTAATAGACATGTCCCAGGTGTGCCATAAGTTCCTTCTAGTAAAATCGGTTTCTGGTTTCTAGTTTAATTTAAATAGCAAAGCTGTTGTTGTTGTTTTTAAAGATTTGGTAGAACCAGCCAGTATAATTATTTGGGCCCACTGCCATTTAGTGGTGGTGGTTGTATTGTTCTGTGACAACTTTTCTGGTGGTTTCAATGGTTATTTTATTTTAATAATCATTTGTTACTAATTTTAGTAATTGATATTTAAAAAAATAACATAGGGGAAAGCTGAGATGGCTCAGCAGGTTAAATGCTCACCTTGAAGCCCCAGGGACTGAGGATCGAATCCCGGTCCCAGCCCATGCGGACCCATATGCTGAACTGGGGTGTGCCCCCAGTTCAGTTCTTGCCGGGCCTATGTGGGAGGCTCCCGGCCCAGTTCCTGCCCTGTGCAGCCCTGTGCCCACCTGTGGAGTGAAACTATATGGAAAACTACGGTAATGTCAACTATGGAGACTGCTCTGGGCCCTCCCCCTTTTCTCTGTCTCTCTCTGTTTCTCTGTCTGTCAAAATTCAATAAAATAAATCTTAAAAAAAATAACATAGAGTAATACAAAGAATCTCATAATTTTTAGCTAGGTATAAAATTCTAAAATATGGTTATTTCCCACTCAGAATATTGTAAATATTATTTCATGATTAGTATTTAGTATTGGAGCAAAGATGTTCAATGCCAGACTCATTCTTTCTTTTATAAATAATCTGTATGCTTAGTAGGAATACCTTCCTATCATTGGAATTCAGAGATATCCTGGGATATGTCCTAATACAGGAAGCAGTTCATTAATCTTACATAACACTGTCAAGTGTTCAATAAATCTCCCATATTCTCATACAAAATTTTAGCACATTTTGGGAAAATGCCTAAATTTATTTCGTTTTAAATTCTAAGTAAAGCTCTATTTATTATTACTGTTTAATTGAAGAGTATCCTGAGATTAAAAAGTGAGCTGTTAAAAATGTTTATATTTCCTCCAACTCCCCTTCCCACTCCCACTCTGACAGCTACCAAACTATAGTCTCTGTCCATTAGTTTTATTTTTCTTTTCTGTTTTGGGTTTCATTTATCCTGTTTTTTAGATTCCACATATAAGTGAGGTCATGTGGCATTTGTCTTTCTCAGTCTGACTTATTTCACTTAGCATGACATCTTCTAGTTCCATCCATGTTGTAAAACATACTACTTTATTCTTGTTTATGGCCAAGTAGTACTTTATTTTGTAAATGTACTATAACTTTATTTATCCAATTTTTTATTGATGGGCATTTAGGTTGCTTCCATATCTTGGCTACTGTGAATAATGCTGCAATGAACACAAGGGTGTATAATGTTTTTTGAACTAGTGTTTTGGATTTCTTTGAATAAATACCCGGGAGTGGAATTGCTGGATCATAAGGTAGTTGCATGTTTAATTTTTTGAGGACCCTCCATACTGTTTTCCACTGTGGCTGGACCAGTTTGTAATCCCAACAACTCTAGCAGGGTTCCCTTTTGGCCATATCCTCGTCCACAATTGTTGGTCAATTTGTTGATGATAGCCATTCTGACAGGTGTGAGATAATAACTCATTTTGGTTGGGATTTGCATTTCTCTGATGATTAGTGATGTTGAGCATTTTTTCATATGTCTATTGGCCATCTGTATGTCCTCTTTGGAGAAATTCAGGTCTTTTGCCCATTTCTTAATTGGAGTGTTTGGATTTTTTTTTTGGAATTAAGTTGTTTTAGTTTCTTATAAATTTTAGATATTAACAGTTTTTTGGATGCCTCATTGGCAAATACCTTCTCCCATTCTGTAGAATGTTTTTCATCTCATTGATGATTTCTTTTACTGTAAAAAATTTTTTTTTATTCTAACATAGTCTCATTTGTTTACTTTTTATTTGCTTCCTTTGACCAAGGAGATGTATCATTGAAGGTGTTGCTACGGATAATGTATCAGAAGTTACTGTCTTTATTTTCTTCTAGAAATGGTTTTGGTTTCAGGTCTTAAATTTAAGTCTTTCATTCTTTTTTTTTTTTTTTCAGGATTTTGGTCTGCTTTATTAACTTCCATATCCCTAATTCTTTGAACAATATTGCTTCGTTTTTTTTTCTTTAATATTATTATATTTTATTGTTAAATTTAATGGGGTGACATTGGTTGGTAACAATTAGATATTTTCCCGATGTACAACTCCACATCACATCACCCATGCATCGCATTATGTGCCCACCTCCCAGAATCAGGTCCCACTCCAACACCATATATCAGGTACCCATGGCCCCCTCCCCCCACAAGTCTCCCTCCCCCTCCTCCCTCCTTTCCAGGTAAACACCAAACCAATGAGTGTGTCCATAATGCTGGTGCCCTCTCCCACCGCCCCTCCCTCTCTCCCTGCCCCCTCCTCCCCTTCTCTCAGGTAATCACCAAGTTATTGAGTGTGTCCATAGGTCTCTGGGTCTTTGTAACTTTCAGTTGTATATTCCACCTATAAGTGAGGTCATATTTTTCCGGATTCTTTCATTCTGACTTATTTCGCTTAATAAAATGGTCTCTAGGTCCATCCATGTTGTCACAAATGACTGTATTTCATCATTTCATATCCCTGAGTAGTATTCCATTGTGTAAATGTACCACATCTTCTTTATCCAGTCATCTATCAAAGGGCATTTTGGTTGTTTCCATGTTCTGGCCACTGTGAACAGTGCTGCGATGAACATGCGGGTACAAACATCTTTAAAGATTAAGGTCTTCAGGTTTTTGGGTAGATGCCCAGTAGAGGGATGGCTGGGTCATATGGTAATTCAATTCGTAATTTCTTGAGGAATCTCCATACAGCCTTCCATAGTGGTTTTACCAGTTTACATTCCCACCAGCAGTGTATGAGGGTTCCTTTTTGTCCACAGCCTCTCCAGCACTTGTTATCCCTTGTCTTGTTGATGATAGCCATTCTAACAGGTGTAAAATGGTATCTCATTGTGGTTTTTATTTGCATCTCCCTAATTGCTAGTGAAGTGGAGCATTTTTTCATATATCTGTTGGCCATATGTATG
>PVKE010043082.1:0-13498 GCA_004027555.1 Craseonycteris thonglongyai | reverse complement strand
CGGAGATACTGCATTTCAATTTGGCTAGTTCTTGAGCTAAGACACAACTAGTATAGTAGCGATCCATGTACATATGGTGCCCCTGAGCACCTGGAATTTTCTCCAACAACATTTTGTATAAGTGTATCGGAATTCTTGATGAAACAGGTAAATCGGGTCTGACCAAGAGCTCTGTTGTGAGTGATCCATAATATGGCAAAATGCAGCAAACGTAGCCAGTCTTCAAGTCAGCTGGAGTATAAACTCTGATACCCTGTCAGAAACTCTGTCGGTTTCTTAGGATTATACATTATAATTTGACACTTCAAATCAGCCAGGTGCCACAGCGGCACCGCTCGAGTTATAAGAGATAATATATATCAAAAACCTTGTATATATCCACTATTTTATGTAGTAATATAAATTCTTTTTAACTTTCCCTTTTTTAAATTTTTTATTAAATTTATTGGGTTGGCATTGGTTAGTAAAAATGCAAAGACTATTCAGAAAATATTCAGCCATGTACCCATTCTCATTAAGTTGACAATGGCTGGATTTTTTCCAGATAATCCTTATATATAGGTTTCAATTTGATATGCCCACAGAGAAATAAGTACATATGTTTTCATTTTCACATCTAAAATATTATACAACTTGGAAATAAAGTAAATGACCATCAATATGAAAATGATTTTATTAAATTAGAATATCCATACAGTTTAATACAATATAACAGTAATCATTCATTAAAAAATAGTATTTATGATTCTATAATGACTTGGAAAATGATCTTGGCATAAGACTAAGCGAAAACCGATGCAAAATGGTACATGTAATATGTCAGTTAAACATAAATATCTATTATATATATATATATATATGCACATACACATATTTAGTGTAATACTAAATGAAAAAATCCTTTTAAATAATACATATGATAGTACAGTTTTTAAAAATAACATCATGTTGCATATGAGTATGTGTACCATACCTATACACAGACACACACTTGAAAAGAAGCCAAAAGAAATATTTCAAATATTAATTACTGGTATGTTTTTCTCTGCATAGGACTTATGTATAATTTTTTCTACTCAAATGCTCTTCTACATTAAAAAAAATCTTTGAATTAAAGATTGCAAGTTTGTTGTTTATATAGTAAGGTGACATTATTTTAAAATATATTTTATTTTTACCTCATAAATTCAGCAATACATACATATGTTAGAGTGATTATTCCAAGTCCAGTGTTCTTAAAAAATTTTTAGGGGAAAGCTGGGATGGCTCAGCAGGTAAAGCGCTCGCTTTGAAGCCCCGAGGACCGAGGATCGAATCCCGGCCCCGGCCCATGCGGACCCACATGCTGAGCTGGGCTGTGCCCCCAGTTCAGTTCTTGCCGGGACCTATGCGGGAGGCTCCCGGCCCAGTTCCTGCCCTGCGCAGCCCTGTGCCCACCTGTGGAGTGACACTATATGGAAAACTAATGTCAACTATGGAGACTGCTCTGGGCCCTCCCCCTTCTCTCTGCCTCTCTCTGTCTCTGTTTCTGTCAAAAATCAATAAAATAAATCTTTAAAAAAAAAAATAAAAAAAAAATTTATCCACTCCTTGATTAGCACTCCCATTGCATTAAAAAACTAACATACAGGAGACTCTGTTAACTGGAACTCATATTTAGTGTAATACTAAATGAAAAAATCCTTTTAAATAATACATATGATAGTACAGTTTTTAAAAATAACATCATGTTGCATATGAGTATGTGTCAAGCAATTGACACACACACACACACAAATTTGCTAGTTGCTTGAGATTTTGCTGATGCTTGAGTTTCAATTAACAGAGAGTGTACATACATTTACCTGGCTCCTACCAATACCCATGAATGCTGGTTAACAGAATCTTTTTTTTTTTAACTTAATCGATAAAAGTTTTATGTAATTTCCTACTTTCTTTAGATTTCCACCTTATTTTTTCTTCTTTTACACTGTTCAGAAACAGATTTAAAAAGATAATACTAGTAATATTTTAGGGGGAAACCATGAGGAATCCATACATTGATTTTTACACAGACGGTTTTCAAAGATTGCTGTGTCTCTCTATCCTTTGAGAGTTATTTTACTTTGAGTTTTTCCCCTGACAGAAAAATACATAAAGATTGAATTTTTATCTTAATGTTACATTTTTGAAATGTAAATATCTTGATCTGCAAAGGTTTTATGGCCTCAAATATATTTTTAAAATCTCCTTTCGTTACAATTTTTTTGTGAATGAAAGCAGATAATGCGTTGATTAGCATATAAAGATAATCAGCTCCAGAAATCAACATGAAAGGACTGTTGATATAAAAATAATTAACTGTTGTCAGTAGTCTCCATTTCATCTCAGGGAATTACTTGTTCTGGATAACTACAGAATGCTGGATAGGGATCCTGACTGTGCAGAAAAAAGAAAAACTGGGGAAGTGTTCTATTTTTAAACAGTAAGTCAGGGAAGCCAGGGTGGCTCAGTGGGTTGAGCGCTCACTTTGAAGCAACGGGGACCGGGTATCGAGTCCCGGCCCCGGCCTGTGCGGAACCATATGCTGAACTGGGAGCTCCCCCAGTTCAGTTCTCTCTCTGTCTCTATATCTCTCTCTCGCTCTCAAAAATTAATTAATTAATTAATTAAAAAAACAAACAAACAGTAAGTCAAGCATATGGCTACAGCACAAAATTTTTCCTAAAACCAAGTAGTTATTCATAACACTAGATCGACTTTTTCTCAAAACTATTTGCCTTGCTTGGCTCCTAGGACACCATTTTTCCTGGTTCCCCATCTCTCTGGCCGTTTCTTTGTGAGTTCCTCATAGGAAGGAGCCCGTGATAAAGTAGAACAAAGATGGTAAATAAATGACCGCAAGCCGTACCAGGACAAAATGAAATTCTATTTCCTCTCTAATATTTTCTAGGGTAAATATTATCACAGTTTAAATTTCCAACCGATATTAGACTCCAACAGTGCAATGGAATTAAAGATCTAATACTGGGGTAGTTTCTCATGTTCTCATCCCCCTGAACAGCTTTCCACATATGATTATGATAGCACGTAGTATCTTGGATTAGACTTTTCTGTTCCTGTGATTGTCTCCCTATAGACACGGTCTTTCAGAAGCTGGGGCTGTGATAACTATTCATCATCACATTTGTATTACTTAGCTATGTGAACATACAGAGAATGGTGGCTTTAAAGTGACATCCTACTGTGCACCCATTTAGTGAAAACAGCACTCTTATTACTTAGTATTGTTTTTACATGCGGGTCATCAGTATAACTCTGGAATTTGACAAAAAACAAACTTTTAAAACATTGGTTTTTAATTGTGTTAATAATTATTAAGTGAATGTTTAGGTGTTACTGTTAAAAAGTAAAATAAAAAAAGGGAAAGGAAAAGTAACTGGCTAGTCTTGGCAAATTTCCCATTTCAATGGGATCAGCTTTAACACTTAATTTTAATGTAATATACTTCCAGATGATGTTCTGGCTTTTGCATGAGTTGTAGAAAGCTGAAAAAAAGTATCCCTCTCATGCTTTCAACAAAAACCAATAGCCAAACACTCTTCAGTTATACAGGGACAGCAAGAATACAAGCTGGGAAAAACATACAACTGGGTTTGGCTCCAGCACTGACAAAGCCACATCCTAAAGATTCAGTAACACAGGGACCGCTTAGGAATAAGACTTCATCAGACAACCTAACACCTGCCCCATCCTATACTTCACCATCAGGCTAAAGTGTGTCATAGTGCAAGGTCCACTTTACTGCCAAGAGAAAGTGAACAACATGAGACAGACAGACGCTCTTTGAGGTACAGCACAAAAGGAAGTCCTAAAGATGGGGGTGGACACTGGGGAAAATCTGACAAAATTTTCCTCAAGTTCAGCCCAAGGTAATACTAACGGTAAAGGCAGTAAGAAGCACAGGATGCACTAAGAATACCACAGAAGCACTGATCCCCAAACACAGAACAGTTAACTACCTTCATTCAATGACTTACCCTAGACTTGTAATAGAAGGAAAGACATGCTGATTTTCAGTCATAAAATCTAGTTATTCTTTCTCTATATTTTAAAGTGATGTCCAGCATTCAATAAAAAATTATCAGCCATACAACAACGACTTATGGCAGAGGCAAAACAATCAATGAAACTAGATTCAGATAGGAGACATTGGTCAGAAAAACCATACAAAAAATTTTAAATAACTCTCATTAATATAATAAAGGTTCTGGTTAAAAAGATGGAAGAGATGGAAGTCACAGGAAAAAATAAAATGGCAAGGCTGGAAATGCAAATAAAAATATTAAAAAATTATGTTTAATTAGTGGACTGAGGAGGAAATAAATGAATTTGAAAGAGGGTAGATTACAAATAAAACATTAATCAATGTAAAGCTCAATGAGGAAAAAAAACAATAGAGAAATAAAAAGTTTATGTACAAGATCAGATGGAAAGCAAAATATACTAAATTAAATTGAAAGAAGAACAATGTTGTTGAACCCATGATACTTAATTTTAAGATATACTATAAAGTTAGAGTTATTGAGTCAATGTGATATTAATGAAAAGAGACATCCAGGCCACTACAACAGAGTAGAGATTTCAGATACAGATCAAAAGATATCTGGACACCTGCTATCCAAAAACCAGTGCTAATGAAATTAAAAAACAAGCAAACAACTCATAGAAGATATTTACAAATCATATGCCTAATAAAGGACTTGATTCCAGAACATATAGACTTCTTTAAAATCAACAATAAGAAAACAAGCAAACTAATTTTTAAAAATGGGTTTGAATGACTATTTCACCAATAATGGTAAATAAGCCCATGAAAATCTGTATAGTATCATACATCATTAGAGAAATACAAATTGATAGCAAAATGAAATATCACTAAATCTACTAGAATACCTTGGAAGAAAAACAAAAAATACCAAGTGTAATTCCCATGCCTTGTTGTTAGGAATGAAAAAATAGAACAACATCTACAGCATTGTTATTAATATAATTTCTTTCCTTACTCATTTCCATATTTATCACCTTGGGCAGGTTACCTGTGAAATAAAAATAATCTATACATCCACTAGTGTGTTTCTTCATAGTTACCACTTTCTGCATAAATTCTGCTGAAAACTTGGGTTCTTGGGTTAGCATTAAGCTTTGGGAAGTTAATTTACAGCTCACTGTATAGACTTAGATTTACCTAACTCTGGAATGGTGTGTTTGTTTTCATTCCCAGGGAAAATGAAGTTTACAATCTCAGAAACTTTTCTAGGTCATAAAAGTCAGAAGCACTGACCATGGGACTTATCTGGCCCTTGGAGAGAGACATATATTCATTCCAAAATGTCAGAGTCATAATCTAAGGTCCTTTCCACTCCTTTCCAAAAAGTCAAGGTTTCTATTTCTCCTTTTAGAAAAAGAAAGGGAGGCAGAGCTAGCTTTTTTTTTCATGAATATAAACAGAGAGAATCTATTTCCTCGAGTAAGGCTCTGACTCTATTTACATAAGAGATTATTTTTACTGAAATATAATTATCATACACATTGTGTTCATTTGTGACACATGGATATATTGCAATATGATTACCTCCAGAGTGTTAGCTGACACTTCTATCATGCCATTTCTTTTTCTGTGGTCGGAACAACTGGAATCTAATCTCTTAGCAACTTTGAAGTTTGTAATATACTATATTTGTCTTTAATCACTATATTGTATGTTAGCTCTCTGGGACTTAGTTGTCCACTAGTTATACCCATGAGAGATTTGACCTTATTTTGATCACATGGTCCCAGAGATAGCAACCGCAGAATGTACGGGGGCCATACACTCACTGTTTTTTGAAGTAAACAATGATAATCTGTCTGATTTATAGCACTTGTGTTTTTATTCATGCTAAAATCAATAAAGATGAATAGTAAAATATACAAGCATACCTCATCCTACTCTGCCTCTGGGGCCTCAATATTTGACTCACTTCGAAAAGAAAGGCGTTCATTTGAACGCATAATAGATAAAATGGAGCAGCTGAAATCTATAAAAACCCTCAAGCCCAAGAGTTTGGTAGCAGTAAAATGGAGGGGACGCCTTAGGAGCTGATGAGAGTGGCCGCTCTCAAAGCTGAAGTGGCCAATGCTCGCCCATGTGTGTCTTTATTCGGTGTGTACTATGACTACATACATACCCCTGATATCAACGATGTTACTGGATTACAGATAATTTTTTGTAGGACACACCTGGGTTTTCTCCCTCTTAGCATGGGAGAAGACTGGAGCTTAAAATTGTAACTATATATAATATTTATTATGCCTCTCTTTTTCTGTTTTTTAGTTTTAATCTGGGGAGAATTTAATCATCTGAATTTAGTGTGCTTATAGTCTAATAGGTTAATCTTTATAATAAAGGGTCACTGTGGTTCAATAAGACAAGACAGAGGAACTTTTTTAATAAAGAAAAATTGAGGTCTTTTGGCCTCAATTTTTGCATTTAGACCTTTTAAGCATACTACTCAACATTATATTTTAACCTCTGGTTTTAAAATTGAAAGATTGAAATTATAATTCTGACCCCACTAAGTTAGGATAAAGGCTTATGATCTACTGAATGCCACCTTCTAAAATGAGTATACTGACAGAAAAGGCTAGAGTTATTAAATGATTAAAATGAGGGTGAATTTAAATAATCTAATGAAAGTTTGCCTTGTCAACAGCAAGTATCTCAGTCAGTTAAAGCTGCAAAGTTATTAGAGCAGAATACTATAAGAAGGATTTTGTATGTTTTAGATTCAGATATAACTTATGTTCTTTTATGTCCACTACAGTAAATAAAAATACTATTTAACTCCATCACTGTTATGTTCAAAACCATTTGTAATGAGAATTGTAATTTATCATGATGCGATTCAAAAGAAGAGAACACAAAATATATTAAACCCATCACTCATTGAGTATGAGCTAATGTAGTGCCCACTCTCGTCGAATGGTGTTCTGTTTCATAACACATGTAATAAAACAGTTTTCTCTCCTTGGTATATTCATGGTGACAACAGTATCATGTCCTAGCCACTCTCTTACACACCTTAAGCCTGTTATACACCCAGTCCCCTAGACATGTTAGGTGATATATGTGAAATAACTAATATTTATACTTATATTCCTGACATCATATTTACTACTCAATTGACTTCTATGTGAGTCACTTAGAAGTTTTACTTTGGCCATACAGACAATGTGTACACCTTTGCTTAAATAGTAATAGTAACTAAAATTAAAGAAAATGTATTATTCAAACTATGACATTCTGGAAAAGGCAACATTATGTTGAGAGTAAAAAGTTCAGTGTTTGACAGAGGTTTGGGGTTGGGGAAAGGTGAACAGGTGGAGCACAGAGGATATTTAGGACAGTGAAAATGCTCTGTATGATACATCAATGATGGACACAAGTCATGATACATATGTCCAAGCCCATAGAATGTACAATGCCAAGGTAAATTATGGGTTTTGGGTTACTATGAGGTGTCAATACTGATCCCTGTTATAATACATATTTTACCCTGGTGGGAGATGTTCACAATGGGGGAAGCTATGCATGGGTGGGAAAAGCGGATGTATGGGCAATTTCTGTCTTCTCAATTTTGCTGTGAATCTAAAACAGCTCTTAAAAATAAAATCTTAATGGAAAAGAAAGCATATAATAAGACAGCCACCTAGAGAGTAAAATAAAGAAAAGGGAAGTTGGACTAATAAGAATAAGGGGACCAAACCTTTAAATTGAGCCCTAACATTTTTTTTCTTTTTTGCACTAACAATTAAATATAGAAACTTCACCCATTAAAGTTTCCGAAGGGCACTTACTTCTCTTGGTCCTAGTCTTACTCTTCCCTTGAAATACCTCAGATAGGGAACACAGTTTATCCTCTTTCAACCACATACTTTTGGTGGCTTCTAGAAATCATTCTATGAGTGGGGGCCCAACTATTCTTACTGTAGTTATTTCATGTGCAGGAAGACCAAAGATGGCCCTAGTTCAATCCTGTACTGTAACATTGCTTATATACTTGGGACTATAAATAAAAGTAAAAAATGCTATTTCAGAGTTTGGAGAAGGTACATGTTATGTGTGATATTGCAGCCTTCCCCAGTGACAGCAAACTTCACCATCTATCATAGCCTTCTTTTCAATCTGAATCAAGAGCATCCTCTGAACCTTCCTCACAGAAGAGAAATCTGGGATTCTAGTGGATCAGAGCTGACACCGAAGCATAGACTTACAAGGAAACTCCATGCCTCTTATTCCAAAGACAGTAAAGTATAAATTAGCTTTTGCTGTTTTACTTAATGCTGAAGTACGAAAATAAACTAAAATTAAATCTTAAATATTTTAATTATATGTTACCTCACTCTATATCCTGGACATAAAAAAGGAAAATTATATTAGGATTTGGCTTCATGTTTAAAGTGCAAAAAGGAATGGGACATTATTGTAAAGCGCAAGTGTTTATGTCCCTATCAATTGCACCATTTGCATGATTTTATCATTTACTATTATTTGAAGCCTATTCTGAAACTGTACCCTTGTTATCTAACTCAGTGGTTGTATATTACTATGTTGCATAAAAATAAACCTGAAGAGTTTGACTCCAATCATAATATATAGGCCAGATTCTGGGGTTTACTGGGTTGAGTGACGTGGGTGATTCTTGCTTGGTGTTTTGTCTGCTGCTGTAGTCAGGTGGCAGCTAGGACTGAAGTCATCTTAAGGATGCCTTGGCCAGGAAGTTTAAGATGGCTGTTTTCCTCACGACTCGAACCTCAAGTGGGTGGTTGAAACAACGTAGAGCTGGCTAAACATCTCTTTCTCTTCATGTGGCTTCAATTTGTGGGTAGGGTAGTCAGATTTCTTACACACCCTGGTTGGTTTCCCCCAGAGCATGCGTTTCTAGTGATCCAGATAGAAGCTACAAAGCTTCTTATAACCTCGCCTTGGAAGAAACTTAGTATCACATTCACTGCATTGTATTGATCAAAATTCAGTTCACAATTGAGCATAAATGTAAGGAGAGGGGCTGTGCATGAATATAAATGCAAGGAGGTGTGGTTCCCATTAAGAGACTTGCTAATGTACCTGCTTAGACTATTGGGCTGATACAGAAAGGTAAAGAAGGAAACTATTACTTTAGAAGAGAAGTACTGTAGTTATAAAAGGAATTTATGAATAACTGATGACTTGGGTAAAAATGAATCTTAATTATTGAAATCAAACAAGAACCCTTATCTTGTGTTTCACTGGATTATCATAAATTACACTTTGTAAATGCAGTTTTAAATTAAAATATCTTCTAATTAAAAGAAAAAGTGATGATTTATATTTAATGCTTATACACCATAAACCATACCTTAGGTTGCCTTACCATTTTATTCTAGCACAGAGCTTAGAATTTAATAGATACTAAACCTTTGCTCAGAAAAGACTGATAATAAATAAATGAGTGAGCACAAATAAATATCAATTTTTCAATTGTATCTACATTGTCCAATGTGATGCTGAGGTATCAATTAGTTTAATTATATTATTTCATCAAAAAATCCCTTAGTTTGTGAAATATGGCAGCATTTAACAGTGAAAGCAAAGGCAAATAACTTCAGGAAAAATGTGTAAGTTTTTTTTTGTTTTTTCCCTGAATTAGCAAATAACACATAATATCAATGAATGGATCCTTTTCCCCCGGTAGTAGACTTCATTATCCTGTTGCTTGTATAATTGGGTGGCATTACAGCACATTACTATTTAATGCCTAGTGAGACCTAATGGTAATCTCAAATTCACAGTGAATAGAGACTATAACTTTTATCCCAGTGTGTTTATAATCTAATGGATTCCTCCTTTCTGCTTGGGTATTCAGTACTGTAAAGTGTGGATGAAACTCTGCAGGCATTCCAAAAATTATTAATATTACAAAATATAAAGAACAATTAGTATGTAATCACAACAAGATGGCCTCTTCGCTGAGTCCACAATCTTGAAAGCATAGGAAAAAGCCCATAGAATGGGGGTGGGGCTGAGTAATAGACTGAAGTCAACATGTGTTCAATTTGTGGGTATGTTTGTCTGATTGCAGGAGTAACTGCTATTCAGTTTTGTAAAATCACTTCAGTGTACTCATAGATAAATAATTAGCTATGCCACTGAAAAAGTTTATTCAAGAAAAATTAATGATGACAAGTTTCTAATATAGCTATATGGTCCTTTTACATTTTCTGAGATTGTGCAAGATTGACAGTAGTTCAAATTCTTAAAGTTTGATAAAATTCACCAATGAAGCCATACAACCTTGCAAATTTCTTTGGATGAATGATTTTTATTACATGTTTTTAGAAATAGGGCAATTCTGATTTTGTATTTCTTAAATCCATATTTGTAAAATATGTGTTTCACAGGTAACTCTTCCCACTTTTATAAGCCATTATATGTTCTGTCACACGGATTTTCATCATATTTCCTTATTTCCTTTTCATGTCTCTTGGCTATATACTAATACCCCCTTTTCGTATCATTTATTGAGAATTTATATTTTTCCTTAATTAGTTCTGCTCATTTTTGATCACCATTATTAATCTTTTAAAAGGATGAATTTTGGACTTTATTAATTTTCTTTGTTTTCTAGTTCATTAACTTCTTTTATCCACTTTTAAAAATACTTTATATTTTTTCAATTACAGTTGACATAAAATATATTAGTTTTAGATGTACAACATAGTGATTAGATATGTATATAACTTACAAAGTGATCATCCTGATAAATCTAGTAACCATCTGACACCAAACACAGTCACTACAAAATTACTGACTGCATTTTCTATGCTGTGTGTTACATCCCTGACTCCTTTGTAACCACCAATTTGTACTTCTTCATCCTTTGAAGAATTTGTACCTTTTCACTCATCTCCTCAAGCCCCTCCCAGTTGGCAACCATCAAATGTCCTCTATATCTATGTCTGTTTCTGTTTGTTTTTTAAACTCCACATACAAGTAAAATAATATGGTATTTGCTCTTTCTTTGTCTGACTTATTTCACTTAGCATAATACTCTCTAGGTCCACCCACATTTTTGCAGATGGAAAGATTTAATTCTTTTTTATTGAGTAATATTCTAATGTATAATATGAATATATATAATACCACTTCTTCTTTATCCGTATCTAGGCTATTGTAAATAAGGCTGCATTGAACAGATGGGTGCATCTGTTTTCTGAATTGGTGTTTTGGGTTTCTTCAGGTACACCCAGAAGTGGAACTACTGGGTCCTTCTCTGACTCTTGTTCTAGCCGTGTTTTAAAGTTTATTTTGTCTGGTACCCCAGGTGGTTGTTTTTTTTCCTACTTCATTAACTTTTGCTCTTATCTTATAGTGTTGCTGCTTTACTCAATTGGGGTTAATTTGGTCTTTCAACATTCTTAAGGTGGACATTTCATATATGTTTATTTCTAAGTATTTAATTTTTAATATAATGATTCAAAATTAAATAGCTCTGTCTATAGATAATAATATTGTATTATATTCTTGAAATTTAAGACAGTACCTCTTAAGTGTTCTCACCACACACAAACTATGCCAGGTGATGGAAGTATTAATTCAATCAATCATGATAATCATTTTACACTGTATATGTATACATTGTATACCTTAAATACATACATTTTTAATTTTGTCAACTATACCTCCATAAAGGAGGAGAAAGGAGTTGCTCAAAAAAATACCTCTCAATCCAAGTGAATAAAAAAAACCAAACAAAACAAAATGACAAAATGTTGAGTTAAATATTTCCTTATAACTCCAGCTTAGCTTAATATTACAAATTTTAAAATGAGTTTGGGTATATGGGAACTCTCAGTGGCATTTTCTCATTTATTCTGTAAATCAAGGTTTTAAAAATTAAAGTCCCTAAGATAAAAACTGTGAGCACAAGAGAACAACCCTATTTTAGTGGTAGCCCTTCTTAAAATAGCTTAAAATCCATAGTATATGGAAAAAAATTTCCAATATTTATATCAATATAAAATCTGACCAGGAATAAGATTTATGATGTTGTGCAAGAAGTTTCCTGGAAAGAAAACAGTAGGGTCTTTTGGCTCAATCCCAAAGAACCCAGGGACAGGGTTGCATTATATGAAGGCTATATAGAAAGTATCCAGCAATTTACTGTGAAAAAGAGGCATTTGTGGCTGGATTTTATCCGGACAGCCCTTGTATATCTGGTGAGACAGGCACTGCATGGGCTATGCTGATCTCAGGATATCTCATAGCTTTTTCGAAAAGCAATGGGAAGCTATTTGAAAGGGTCAGATTTGCATCTTGAAATATTCAATAGAAATCTTTGATGGGGCCAGACTCTCATTTTAAAAATAATACTCTGCTACAAATGTAGGAAAGATTGATTGGAGGGAAGCCATAATCCACAGAGATTTGTTAGTGCTATTATATTAGATCCAGTAAAAATGATAGAAAATTGTTTCAGAGTGGTGAAAATGGAGATGAAGAAGGATAGAGTGATTGAAGAGATATATGAAGTAAAATGAACAGAACTTGTTGATGGATTAAATAACAAATATTGATATAAAGGGGTAAGAGAGACGTTAATGCGAAAACCAAAGTTTCTGGCTTCTGTAGCTCTTCAATGAAATTGGTATTTGCTGCACAAGGAAAGTTTGGAGAATGAGGACCTTTATTCTAACTCATTCTTTACACATCTTGTTGTAAATTCTTCCAAGCACTGCTTCTGAAATGGAACTTTGGCTCTACCTATTATAGTATTTATGATAATGTCTCTTCAGGAGGTACCAGATGGAGGATAAAGGCATGCAGATGCTTCTTTGTCTTTTTCATTATGTCTCCCATTTTCCTTGTATGATACCTGACATACAGTAGAAACTTAAGCAGTTTGTGAATAAGTAGTATACAAGGGCTGTCAGGAAGTATCCAGCCATGTAATACAAAAAATAGAGTCATTTATGGCTGGGTTTTTTCCAGACTGCCCTGATATATTTAAGTAAAAAGTCTACACACAGTTTCTGAATGAGCTTCAGGTGTATGTTTGCTTTTGAAGGTTGATAAGCCCTGTCTCCATACTCAATTTTTTACTTTTCCTTCCCCAAACACACAATTCTTAGTGTTTCTGTCCTTATTTGCCATTAGTATTATTTTTAAAAGTAATTTACATTCACTGTTGAATTATCAAGCACTTCATATTTATATTTAAAAAGTCCCTACTATGAACTTCATGTCTTTGATATATTTTGCTAATTGACTTGTTTCTATTTCCAACATCTTTTTTAAATAACTTGTTAAAATTATTTGTTTTATTTTGAAATTGATGATGGAAATAAAAGAATATCCATTACAAAAGTAGACTACAAAGTGTAATTCACTATTCAAATAAAGCACTATCAAAATACATATTTATGATAAGATAATATT
>PVKE010043081.1:0-13500 GCA_004027555.1 Craseonycteris thonglongyai | reverse complement strand
GATTTATCCCCTATGATTTAAATCCGGTGTGTCCAACTTTTTGGCTTCCCTGGACCACAGTGGAAGAAGAATTATCTTGGGCCACACATAAAATACACTAACACTAATGATAGCTGATGAGCTACAAAAAAAAAAAAAAAAAAAAAAAATCACACAAAAAAACTCACATGCGGTTCTGGGGGCTGCAAGTTGGACAAGCTTGATTTAAATGTACTGGTCATTGCACCAACTCGATATAATATTTCCATGTTGAATTTTACCATTTATTCAAGTTATTGGCACCACATGATGCTAGCTAAATGACCTCATTGGTATTTTATTTTAAAAGCCTCAAACTGCTTATATATTTTACCAAAATACATTTTTTAATACTTTGCTCTACCATTTCAGTGAAGAAGAGGAAGCATACAGATACCACCGCTGCCATTAGACCTTTTAAATGGGGGATTTAGACACTAGCACATGCAAGGATCCTATTTTGTACAATATAACAAATTGAAGAATTGATTGTAACACTATCTCTTTCCCTCTCTGCTGAAACCTTCTTTTTAAAACAGAAACAGAGAGCATGGATAATTTGAAAATTAGATAATTCCATACAGGATAATCAAGATGTGACTATATAAGCAAATATTAAGGATTTTATACATCATTGCCCATTAAAACGCTTACTCTTTAAGATTTCCAGTACATGCACTCTCCTCTGTATACACACTCACATGAAAGCAAAGGCTCCTATGACGGTCCTGTAAACTGCTTTTCGCAGAAGTAAATAGAGAAAGCCTCATTGGTCACCGGGAGCAGATTCTTTATGAGTGGAGGCTAAAGGCGTCAGAAGAACTATTGCTCTAAAGAATACTGTAGTGATCATCTCCACATAAAGCAAATCCAGGCTATGACACGATTACTATTGGACCTGTATTTTCAAACTGGCACTGCTACAGAATGTGAACTGGGTCCTTATACATCATTTCTGAACATGAATTTTCAGCTGTCAAGTTAATGAGTTTTGTTCAAGGGATGTCTAAAGACCCAGTCTGGATGTTATCACATTCACACACTCAAATATGGAGGGTATTTGGAACATTGTAAAGGGCTCACGGACATTTCAGACCATCCTACATGCCCTTCTTTATGCTCACATCTAACCATCTTTGTCCTAAAACCTTAGTGCAGCTGGTAGTTGAATTGACCCATTATATCTCTAACTAACCCTGATCGTATTCTTTTTGGTTGATATTAATTTCCATCTCAGAAAATCAATTGTGATTTTAGGTTTCTAAGATGACTGGCCAAGATAACCATAGGCACCATTCTTTGCTCAGATTAGTTGATCTAGCCCAGACACATCTTTTTTATTCCTTTTTGGCCCCATTCTTTTCATATTACCTCAATTTTCTGTCTAACTCAAATATTATCACTGAACTTAAAAACTTGAATCAGTATTTCAACTTTGAAAAAGAAAAGAAAACCTCCTAGAAGGGCCATTCTAGTCCCTTCACTTTCAAATTCCAAGTACTTTGAAAGTTTTGGACACCCTTGACTGTAAGAACCCGTATGGACAAATTATCTGGGGCTCCT
This sequence comes from Craseonycteris thonglongyai, assembly GCA_004027555.1. Taxonomy (NCBI): domain Eukaryota; kingdom Metazoa; phylum Chordata; class Mammalia; order Chiroptera; family Craseonycteridae; genus Craseonycteris; species Craseonycteris thonglongyai. The sequence goes on along the minus strand of PVKE010043081.1, from coordinate 11,919 downwards.
CTCAAATCAGGCCCCGTTAGCTGTGTGTCCATTCTGTTGGCTCTGCCTGGGCTGTTGTTCTGTTCATTTTTTTTTCTAACTAGCAAAATTCTGCTTATTCCTCTGTGTTCAACTCAAATTATTTCCTCTTCTGTGAACCTTTCCTTACTCTGCAGATTAATTTCCCCTTATGCAGTTGAATATCACTTGGTTCGTATATTCATCCCTCTGGTTCGTTACTTATTACAGTCTGAGATGTCTTCTATTCATTGTGCCATGACTTTCTCTTCCAGTGAGTGGAGTCTGAGCTCTTTGGAGACAGGATTGATGTCTTATTCATCTTTGAACCCTCAGCACCTAAAACGGGGCTCACAAAAAACAAGTGTATTGAATTACCGTATTTTTTGGTCCATAAGATGCACTTTTCCCCCAAAAAAAGTGGAGGGAAAAGTGTGTGCATCTTATGCAGCGTATACTGCAAAGAAGAGTGCACGTTGGGGGTTGGGGACCTTAATGATGCCGTGGGGAAGCCTGCAGCCAGATCAGAAAGCAGGGACTGCATGGAAGGAGAGCGGGTCCAGGCAGGTCAGGTGCGTCTTATGGAGCGAAAAATACAGGTAGTTCAGGCTCCTAAAACAGCATTTGGAGATGGGGGTGGAATTTTATTCTCATTTGTAATAATGTCACAATAAAAACTGGAGAATGATTCTTCCTTGTGGTACTTACTGATTCTGTTATTTTGAAGTTGTTTATTGCTAAAGTTCAGTTTCATCATCAGTAAAAATGATCTCAAGATCATGATTGTTGCTATTCACCAATTCTCTGATTCTTCTTTAACTCTGTGGGCACACACTTGTATTTATTAGCCCCTGTATAAGTCAGTGGAGTCATGTGACTAATTCTGGACAATAATTGTGAAAGGAAGGGGCATGCATTGTTTCCCACCCATACACTTTATTGTCGGTGCAAAGCCCTCAAAACTTTCTCTTCCTTCTCTCGCAGGAAATGACAGCATTCATAATGGTGGCTGCTTTTATAAATCTGGGAAACTGAGTAACTGAGACAAAAACCACTTGCTCTGACGAATGCTACATATACAGCAGTAACAAGAAACAAATCTTTGTTATTTTTAAACCACTTAAATCTAATCTTCAGAGCTCAGCATGATGGGGATCCCTTAGTCAGGGAATGGTCTCTTATAATCCTGGGCTCCTCCTACCAGGAAACTCTTCCTGTATTGTAAGGACTTGTTCTTATATACATGGATACATGGTCTTGCTGGGTTTTTCTCCATGTTTTTACTGGACCACCTGTATTTGCATCACCAGGGAAGCTTATAAAAATGAGATTCTAGAGCTTAAACCCAATCACAATGAATCCAATTCTTACGTCTCAGCAAAGAATCTGTATTTTCAATAAGCTCTCTCACTGCTATTATACATGAGGAACCACATGTCTCACTAGTTGAGTTGAATTAAATGAGAATGTCAGCTCCAGAGGGTGGGGGCCTTCTTTATCTTGTTCACGCCCTATCCTAACATCTAGCATAGGGCTGAGCACATGGAAGTTAGATAATTAATAAATATTTATTGGCTATAAATAGAAAGAGGAGTATAATTCCTGTTCCTCTTATCTCAAGGGCATTCTGTGAGAATAAAATGACATAATGTATGTGCAGAGAAGGAATATGTCATCACATTAAAACACACGAAGCAACTCATCATTTAACAACGTTATCACCTAAACTCAGAAGACCTTACCTAGAGATAGAAGTTACTGACCACTTACTCTATGCTGGACTTTCTTCTCAGGGCTTTGCATAAATTTCCATTGCTTCCTTTATCTTTCCAAAAACTCTTGGAGAGAGAGAAAAGCAGTTATTCCCGCCCTACTCCACTCTACCCCACCTCCAGTTTTACAGATGATAAAACCAAGGCTTAAAATTATTATCATGGTCAAGGTCATACAGATGATAAATACTAGATCAATGGTTCTTAAACTTTTTCAAGCACCAGGGTCACCTAGAGCGGGGGTGGCGAACCTCTGGCACGCATGCCCAAAGTGGCATGCGGAGCAATTATTTTGGCATGCAGAGCAATTATTTTGGCATGAGGAGCTATGAATACAATTTAAAAAATTCTTGTTTATGCTCTTATAGACATAAAAATAATCGATACCTCTATCTCACTCGATGGGTTGGCACGCGAGTCGAGTGAGTATACTCTTATTTCATGAACTTTGGCACCCAATCACCAAAAGGTTCGCCACCCCTGACCTAGAGGATTTGCTAAAACAGATTGCTGGGGGGATGCTGGGATAGCTCCACAGGTTAAGAGTTTGCCTTATAGCCAGGAGGTCCAGGGATCAAATCCAGGCCCTGACCCTTGCAAACCCTTATGCTGAACTGTAGCAGAACTGGTAACTGCCAGGACAGCAGTGGAGGCTCTTGCTTCCCATGTGGGAGGCCCCCAGTTAGGTTTCTGCCCCAGGTGGTTTCACATCCACCTGTGTGGAATAAAATTGTACAACTATGGAGACTGCTCTGGACACCCCCCCCCCCCCATCTCTCTCTTTCTCTCTAACACACACACACCTTCTCTCAAATAATGAAAAATAAATATAAAAAAAAGAGAGGAAGAAAGTGCTGGGTACCATCCCCAGAGTTTCTAATTCAATGGTTTGGGGTCAGACCTGAGGGTTTGCTTTGTAAGCAAGTTCTCAGGTGTTGCTAATGTTCTTGATCTGGACCGTGGTTGAGAACCACTATTAGAGCTAAATTTGGATCCAGAAATTTTGACTCCAGGCCTCTGTTTTTAATTAACACTTTCTTTTATTTTACTACCATCCCTGTCCTTATGAGCATAGTCAATTTTTTGTATTCCTATGCCTTTCTAAACTTATTTTTAATTATAGATAATAAATATATAGATAAACTGGAAAGTCAATACCAACTATAATTGGACATTTCTTACTACTGTTTTAGAATTGGTAAGTGGATTTTTTCTCTCACAGAATCCCTATAGGTGAAGTTTTTTGGAAGATATTTAAAATTTTATTTTTGGAACTTGAAAGCTAGACTCATTGCTAGGAATAAATTTCTAACCAGGATTTTAGCTATATTTGTTGCACCTGCTGTGCCAGGTGCATCTGTCCTATTATAAGTTGCCTTCAGCTTAGGTGTGTTTATTTCCCTTTGTTTCCTCTATGTATCCTAAGTGTGGGATTTTATGTTCAGTGATATATAAATATATATATATATATCCATCCTAATGCATCCATGTTATATCTAACCTTTACTCTTTGTAAGTTATGATAAATATGTGCATACACAAAACTCAATTTCTGTCACTCTATTGAAAGAAATTGACATAAAATGACAAACACATCATTAAAAAAAACAACCACCCCCAACCCAAGGACAGTTATATGCTTTAATGCTTGCCCACAGTATACTATTATTCACTATTGGACAGCAACTTTCTGACATAGAAGCTATTCTGTTCTTATATCCTGAGCCACTACTCAGTAATTGACAGCACCCTTCAAACACAGAAGCCATTCTGTTCTTCTGTCCTCAGATTGACACTCGGAAGCTCTTCGTAGTGCCAAGACAAGACATGGCATTTGCTCATTTAAAAGCAACAGCACACATTTCATCAGAGGTAGAGGCACACGAATTTTATAAGGTGTTTTAAGGGAAATAAATTGATCAAATAAAACTAAAAGTACAAGAATTGTAAAAGTTAAATTTTGAATGTATTGTTTTCAAAATGACAAGGCTTAATTCATATTTCCTGGATCTCAGCTATAAGAAAAATAATTATTCTTAAAGTTAAATCTGATTTCTACAGCAGTTTTGACCATAGTTTCTTCTAAGTTGAGAGAGAGGGTGTAATGTGAAATGTATGATATTTTCAATTTATAGTTATGTGTTGGAATCTAAAAATATGATTAACATTAAGATGAAAAACAAGTTGAAATATGTTCGTGATCAACAGCACTAAATTTATTTACCGGTACTCTCTCTCTATTTTTTATAATTGTATAATTTGTATAGTTAAATATAACTTGTACGATTTTGTATAAATACAAAAACAAACAAATGTTATTCTTACTTTCTTACTCCTTGTTTTCAAGTTCACAATTGGGGGCAGCTCAACACAAGGCCCACAATATAAAATAAAATAATACAACAATGAGAACAAAAAGATAATAGCAGTAAGTGGTGAATGGTAATGACCTTGAGATTCTATTTATAACACCAATTTAAATGGTTAGGAAGAAAAGTAAAAAAGAAATATGAATGACTTAAACATCACAGAAGATTCTTATACTCCAGACCATAGCATTTATTAGAGTTAGAGGGTCATTCTCATGGTAAGGCTGGGATCCTTGAATCTATAACGGCAGTGCTTTTGAGGATTGCCAGGGACATTACTGTCATAGGAGTCACCATGTTAGAAAAACTCCTGCTAGAGGCTCTGCACAGTTTAGATACAAGTAACAAAATCCCCCACTAAGAGGCTTAAGCATGTCAGGGTTGATATGTGAGGGTTGTCTGGAAAGTATCCAGCCATGTAACCATTTTCGTTTTATTGACAATGGCTAGATTTTTTTCTGGACAGCCCTCATACTTCATGCAGCATGACATCTCAGGGTAAATAGTCTAGGAGTGGGTCGATGACTCAGTGGTGCAACCACACACACACACACACACTCTCTCTCTCTCTCTCTCTCTCTCTCTCTCTCTCTCTCTCTCTCTCACACACACACACACACACACACACACACACACACACACACACACACACTCCTTTACCCACCCACCCACCCAGAACTCCAAGGGACAAATGTTACGTAATTCTCAGAAATACTGCAATTTGAATGCCTCCAGTGGATAATGTGATTCTCCACATACTGGAGTCAGGATTTCACATAATTATGGAGAGCAATGTTATTTCTTTTATTTCCTTCCCTTATTTTCAAATTGTTCCACTAAAGGTTTTCCAAGCATAAGAAAGGGCCCTCTGCTAAGCCATCTATCCATTAATGACCTTTCCTTCAAACACATAAAGACCCAGTCAGAGCTTTTGAGATTACTGTTAAGTATTCAATTAAAGCTTAGCCAAGGTTTCTCTAAATCCTCCATTCCTGTCTAAGAGATGTGTGTTTTTATTCCCCAAATACATCATATGCCCCCAGTTATTTATATACATATTTCCTATTCTGTTCAGTTAGGTAGAAGTATATACGAGCTAACAAGTCCCTTTTGCTTATCTCATTCAAGTCTTGTAGTGATAGTTGTCAACTTTTAAAGATTTATTTGTACTGTTTTTGACAGTGAGAGAGAGACAGAGAGAGACAGAGAGAAGGGGGAGGGCCCAGAGCAGTCTCCATAGTTGCATATCATCAGTTTTCTACATAGCTTCATTCCACAGGTGGGCACAGGGCTGTGGAGAGCAGGAACAGGCCAAGGGCTCAGAGTTGGGCAGGTCAGGAACCAGCCAGGGGCCTCCCATATGGAAGGCACGCCTCTGCAAGCCAGGGGTTTCCCCATAGGAAGCTCACCCCAGTGAAAAGCAAACTGGGGGCACACCCCAGTTCAGTACATGGGTCCGTGGGGGCCAGGACTGGGATTCAATCCTCAGACCCCAGAGCTGCAGAGCAAGTGCTCAACCCACTGAGCAATCCTGGCATCCCCTCCTTTTAAAGATTTGTTTTTATTTGATATTTGTCAACTTTTGACTGCCCAACATCTTCTTGTTTAAGAGAACGTCATAATGTGTGAGTCTTAATGGAATTCAGAACTCTTCCTCCAGCAAAAGGGAGCTAGAATTCTGGGGTAATATTTAAAGTGCTCAACAACTCATGTGGAACAGGCACATGTTACAATAAACCCTGGCTGAATGCGGCATCTCAGTGTGGACAGGCAAGAGTCCAATTTGGGGGCAGGGGCTCCCCGCTTCTCCCACATGAGGCAACAACTGGAAAGTGACTGCATGACCTTGATCAGCCAACTGGGTCTTCCTGCCTGGGACTTTCTGGTTTTGAATGGATGATACAAAGGCAGAGAGCTGGTTTGAATTCATTTAAACAATAGCATCAATGTCCAGTGGTGACAATGTCTAGTGGTGAACAGTGACCTTGCAGCTACTCTACCATGTCCAGTGTCTATTTGTCCTGACTGTACTATTCTTATTCAAAAAAGTATTTCAGTGCTTCCTGTCTCTTGGTTCTCTACAGCTGCCTTAGTTCCTGCCATTTTCCAAGTCTGCTTCTCCCTTCCCATGCACTCTGTAAACTGACACTTTCTCAAAAACTCTTTGGTCTTAAGATAGCCAGATCTTATAAATTTGTGATCTCGTGGTCAGGAATTCTGGCTGATAATTAACTGAAGATAGGCCTAAGCTGCCTGGTTTATGCCTCCTTTCTCCTGGGCCCAGCCCTGTTCTTGTCTTTGTGGAATAGGCGGAAGACCCAACAAAAGGAAGCAGAAAGCTGTCTATCTGTACCAGTCACAGGGATTTCTAAGAAAGAAAGTTATTTCTTTCTGCCTCCTTCCTTTCTCTCTTTTAAGAACTACAAGGGGGAGCCCAGATGGCTCAGGGGGTTGAGTGCTCACTTTGCATCCCTGGGGACCAGGGACCGAGTTCTGGCCCTGGCCCGTGAGGACCCACATGCTGAAGTAGGGTGTGCTTCTCATGCGGGAGGCCCCCAGTTCGATTCTCAGTTTCCCCCCTCCCCCCAGTTTTGCCCCTGGCTTGAGGGGGCGTGCCTCCCATTCGGGAGGCCCCTTCCCAATTCCTGCCCTGTGCAGCCCCTGCACACCTGTGTGGAACAAAATCATGTTGAAAACCGATGACATAAAACTATGGAGACTGCTCTGGGCCCTCCCCTTCTCTCTGTCTCTCTATGTCTTTGTCTCTCTTTGTCTCTGTCAAAACAAAACAACAACAACAAAAAAGGAGCTATGAGCGAGGAATGTCTGTATTTTTCCCAATGAAAGCTACACATTGTTTTTGAGCAATGTAATCAGGATATTTTATTTGATGTTTCCATAGACATTAGAGTATGTCATTAATAGCAAATAATTTAGCTTTTGACAGTAGATTGGTTAGAATATATTTATCCTAAATTTGTTATAGTATCTTATTTACTATGGCACCCAAGTAGATATTCTATATAAAAATTATTTTATTTTTATATACAACTCTTGTGACAGAAAAGATGCATACACTCCATATAAATAAAGTTCACTTGAAATAAGAAAAATTAGGTTAAGCAAAGATGTACACAGGCATGAAATTGGGATACAAATTTTATGCCAAGAAATCTCACATTCACTAGAAGTGAGCCATGAGTTCTGTAAGTCACTCTTACAGAACAAAGCATAGTGTGATGTATGTATTAACCTATCAAAATGAACTTGAAGACTTAGGTAACAGATGTTTCTGTAAATGAACTGGGCAATTTGTTTTATTTTCCCCTAAAACTAGATATCTAATAACTATCAGGCCTTAACATTATCTGAGCATTTTCCAGCCCTGTAATCATTAGCTGTTAAACTGTTCTATGATTTAATGGTAGTACAGAAATAGCTTTAAAAATCATGAATTAAAGTTTGTTGTTTCAGTATTTTTTCTTGTGACTCAGACATTCAGTTCTATTTTATTAGTTCTTTGGGTTTTTGGAGCCTCCCATCTCCTTCTGAATCATGTAACCTAAAGATGACTATTGTCAAGTTTTAGTCATTTGTTGCCTTGTGTTTAAGAAGCTGTCAATTAAAAATTATATAATGGGAAGCTGGGATGGTTCAGCAGGTTAAGCACTCATTTTGCAGCCCCAGAGACCGAGGATTGAATCCTGATCCCCGCCCATGCAGACCCACATGCTGAACTGGGATGTGCCCCCAGTTCAGTTCTTGCCAGGACCTATGAGGGAGGCTCCCGGCCCAGTTCCTGCCCTGCGCAGCCCTGCACCCACCTGTGGAGTGAAACTATATGGAAAACTAATGTCAACTATGGAGACTGCTCTGGGCCCTCCCCTTCTCTCTGTTTCTCTCTTTCTGTCTCTCTCTCTGTCTGTCAAAAAACAATAAAAATAAATCTTAAAAAAAAAAAGTTATATTAACTTACAGAAAAATTACTTGACTACTATGAAGCAAAGTTATCTTTCCAGAAAGTTTTAATTTAATCTAAATTCCACCTGACTCATCATGGAAATAGTTACAACACCTCTTTTAACAAAGGCATACCTTCATGCGCATTTGGAGCAGTGTGGGCTTTGGTAACAAGAAGTCTTATGAACAGTTTCTTGTGTGACACAGGGCAAATCATTTTACTCAATTCTTGATTTCTTTATCTTTAAGTGGGAATAATAATATGTACCTCAGAGAATTTGTTTTTAAGATTTTATTATTTAAAGAAGGTGTGTGTATGTGGTTGTGCGTGGGGGGGAGGGGGCAGAGTAGTCTCCATAGTTGTACATCATTAGTTGTGACATAGTTTCATTCCACACAGGTGGATGTGGGACCATGCAGGGCAGTAACTGAGCTGGGGGCCTCCTGCCTGGAGGAGGTGAGAACCTTCACTGCCATCCTGATGGTTAGCGTTGTGCCACAGTTCATCATATATGTACGCACAGCCGGGGCCAGGATTCCAGCCCCAGACCTCGGGGTTGCAAGGCAAATGTTCAACCTGCTGACTTATCTCAGCATCCCCTTCATATCTCAGAGAATTTTGAAGACTGACTTAAATAATGGTTTTTTTTGTTTGTTTTTGTTTTTTTATTACTCTCTACAGTTTCTGGAACATAATAGGTGCTCTTTAGATGGTTTTTTTTTTCTGTCACCCAATGGAGCAAACTAATTTTTCAGGAACTTTACTTATATCTAACATTGTTTGTTATGAAGAGGCTTTAATTAAAATATATATATTTTAATAAATATATATATTTTTAAATAAATAAACATGTGTGTGTGTATGTATATGTATACACACACACACACACACACACACACATACCGTACATACATACATACACATGCACATATCACAAAACAAAACCCCAAACCCTCTTTTGGGAGTATCATCAAATTTGTGCAGCAAATGTTCAGGTTTGGGGAAGCCAGGATGGCTCAGTGGGTTAAGCACTCGCTTTGCAGCCCCGGGGACTGAGGATCGAATCCCGGCCCTGACCATGTGGACCCATATGCTGAGCTGGGGAGTGCCCTGAGCTCAGTTCTCATCAGGGAGAGACCCCGGCCTAGTTCCTGCCCTGTGCAGCCACGCACCCACCTGTCGAATGAAACTATGTGGAAAAACCGATGATGTGCAACTATGGAGACTGCTCTGGGCCCTCCCCCTTCTCTCTGTCTCCATATCTCCCTATTTATCTCTGTCAAAAACAATAAAAATAAATCTTAAAAAAAATGTTCAGGTTTGATAGTATAATTAATCTCTTCTATTAGAAAAGTAAACAGCTTACTTCAGTGGAGTAAAACACTTCTGTGAGTAGGAAAGAAAAGGTGCAGTGTAGCAATAAAAACAGTATTTTGTTCTATTCTCTGTGAACTCTATATTATGTTGTTCTACATAAGACAGAGTCATTGGCTTGTGTTCTCTTCTCTCTCTGTCTACTTGTGCATGTCTCTCTTTTGTTGCTATTGTGTATTTGTGTATATTTTAAGTATCTGAAGAATTCAGGCATTTTTGAGAATTCTAGAAGCATTCTAGAGTGGAAAATTAATATAAGAGTCACTGAATGACATTACTTCATGTAGAATTTCTTGTTTGCCCCTGTGGATACTGATCTGTAGATTTCAGCCATGGCTGCACATTAGAGTCACCTAGGGACCTTTTGAAGAATACTTATGCCTAAGCGCTGTCCCCGGGTATTCTATATAAATGGCATAGGATGTGGACATTTCAACATTTAAAAGTTCTTTAAGAGTTTCTAATGTGCAACCAGGGTTGGAATCTACTGCCATATATGTTTGTAACTGATTAAACTCCTTTGTGTCTTTTGCTCCCCAGAGAACTGAAGAAAAACTGTCTCTTTCCCATGTCTCCCCTACACACACATACACACATGTCCTTCCCAATGGGACTGGGTCCGTGTCTGTGCTACTTTCTTTCCTACGATCCTGCACTTCCCCTTTTATAGCCCACATTACAGTTACTGTGGTGGTTTTCCCCCTACACTAGACTGTAAGTTCCATGACAGCAGGGGCATCACTGCGTTTTTCACCGCTATCCTCCTGACATGTAGGAGAAACCCAATGACTACTTACCGGTGTTTATTGTTGAACAATTCTGTAAATGCTTTTTTTTTTTCCTTTCAAATGGGATCAAAGCACTTCCCCATGTTTTCAAATAGTGAGGACCTTCAAAAACTGGATGCTGAGAAGAGTGTCAAAGAAGTGGGGTGGGGAGGAGGAGAGAGGAACAGCTGTAGCAGCAGCAATTGAAAAAGGAGGTGAGGACAGTTGGTACTGACATATCTAGCTTAGAAAAATAGAGATGTGGGCATGAATTATTTATTAATTAATTTATTGTGCTGGAAAGCATGTTTTATACTCTGCAGAATGAACCCCACAGAGAGTCTCAAGAATTTTTGAGTTGGTATTTCTGTAATAAATCAGGATAGAATGAAGTTGGTGAATTTTTTATTACCTATCTAGGTGCCTCTCAATACATTGATTTAGAACCTTAATTAAATCTGTCCCACTTTGCAAAGAAGTCACCAGGGACAGCATCAGTTTGGTATATTGGGGATCTTAGTGGTCTATTTGCAAGTCAACTATTGACTCTGCTTCATCAAGGGATTGAATTTTTGATGTTCTCAGTTTACCCATTTATAAAAGAGTAATATCTGCAGTTAAGCTGTGCAAATCTAATTCACTGTTGGCAGAATACCGACAGAACTTCTGACAGATTCATTTAAAAAATGAATAACATTTTACTGATTTGATTGCAATTTAGCAGCTACACATTTAACACTTCAATTATATTAATCAAAATGAAAGTTTTCACATGGCAGTTTCAAGCCAACAGTGTCAGTATTTGAACCTATTTCACCCTCTTCATTAGAGTGTAGAGTTTGATAACTGTGTAATTATAAAACAAAACTACAGAACTCTGTTGCAGAGATTTTTTTTTCTTCTTTTTTTGCTTTTATTCAGGCCGTCTGAGCAAATGAAAGAGTATTTCTTCTTTGCCCATGGAGGAAAATGATTCTCTCCCTCACTTTTGTCACCTTTGCCTTGCGGTGCCCTGCTTTGTGTTATCTCTATGCACATGGATCTCGCTGAATTGACTTAGAAGTTTCTCCAGGGCAGGAGCTGTGGCTGTGTTTTCCTATCATATCTATTCACCTGAGTCAAACATTGAAGTCCTTTTGGACACATCGCTTCTCAGTTCCTATATCCAATCAGTCACAAAGGCCTGCTCATGTTGTTGTTGTTTAATTTGACCACCTCCTCTCTCCCTTTTTCCTCTTACAATAACCATTCTAGCTAACTACTTCATTTGTCTCCAAGGAAATTTTAACAGTCCCCTAACTGGTTTCCTTGCTTTTGTTCTTGTCCCTTCAAATTCATCTTCCACAGACACCTCAGAAACTGATCTAGAACACAAATTATGAAATATTATACAACTATGGATTGAAAGCTCCATATTTGTTTTAGGTCATGGGCTTATGCCTTAGCTTTGTATGAACAGAGATTGTTGAGATCAAAGCACTTTATTTATTTATTTATTTATTTTTTTTTAATTTATTGTTAAATTTGATGAGGTTACATTGGTTGGTAACAATTAGACAGTTTACAGATGTACAAGTCCACCTCACATCATTCATGCATCGTATTATGTGCCCATCACTCAGTATCAGTTCCCCTTCCATCACCTTATATCTAGTGCCCACTCCCACCTCCCCCCACAA